>BLKR01009974.1:0-76108 GCA_011170035.1 Teleogryllus occipitalis
ATACACAAAAATATCTGGCTTCGACTTACTTCAAAAGACACCTAACATAAACAGCCGCCACACGAGCAGAGCCGCTGCAATGAATGGTTGTGGCGGGTTTCTTACTGCCCATTCCAGCTAAGGTTAGTATTTTTAATGATATTTTTTGTTCCTTTTAAGATATCATCGAGAAAATTTAATAGCTTCTAGAACGTCCTGAATACAATATTATAACAGATTTTCTTAAATTTAAAATTCTTATCTTGCGAGTAATTGCCTTATAAAGACTTGTTTTTGTTGTATACCAAGAGTAACACGATATAAATTGATATTAAATTAATACATTGTACTACGTATCTTATATCTACTCACAAATGTTTAGAATTTGTGAAAACGTTAATATGAGGGGAAAAATTAAAGAATTTAGCGGTGTTCGCAAGAAGTCTTAGATTTTAAGAGTGTATTGTTCCCAAACAATCTGTTATAAAATGTTCATACTGTACCTCGACGATGTAGGCAAGATGGACAACAATATTCCCAAATATTTTCAATTTGGAAGGAGTCGTGACATAAAATACCCTGTTTTGCATGAAATGACCCTGATGCTTTTGGGAGATTTTAATGCGCGCTTTGGTAGCACAAATGATGGGAAATCAGTGGGTAGGTATGAGGGAAAAGTTGTAAATGAAAATGGAAAAAAGTTGGAAGAAGTGTGTAAACAATTCTCAATGAGAATGATGAACGGATTATTCAATCATAAAGAAATCAATAAATACACATGGTTCCAAGCAAAAAAAGGATCTGAAATCAATAATTGATTATGAAGTGCTTTCGTCTCGTTTTAATTTAAACAAGACACAGGAACTTCTATGTTATATTGATTATTTTAATTCATGACAATTGGAAACAGTATTAATAATATACGATAACTTTGTTGTTACAAACTTATGAGTTCATCTTGCTCAGCTCAGGAAAATACGTTCGTCTTGATCTCTGGAATATCTGTAATTAGTAACCATTTTATTCCTTCACATGGAAATGAGTATCAATTATTGATGTAAGTTAAATATTTATTATAAGGCTCCATTGTACTGAAGCATCAGTACGGATTTTATCATAATTTCAATAGGTGCCTAATGAAAATTTATTATATAAGAGTACAAGGAGGGGTTACATACGGTTCAGATCAAATTCCTAGAATTAACCCATTTAGACCCGCTGTTCCCATACGGGAACAGTAGTTTTCAATGCTCTAAATACCAGGAAAAACAACAGTTTCCTATTGTTGCGTCACGGAACAATAGCATCGTATCTGTTTTTATCTCCGAGCGATTATATTTCTCGGTTCGTTCATTCTGGATGCAATTGTTTGTGAGAAAGCAGTAGCGTATGCACGTTGCAATGGCTTCAACGAAAAGGTATGTATTTTATGTACGTATTTCATCGTGTGTATAAATTATTCTGTAGCTATTAGTATCTCGAGAGATCATTTTACAATCCTTTAAATTATGATTGTTGTAAGTGTTCACATTGCAGAATTATAAACATGCAAATTATAATGTTCCCGTATGGGAACAGCGGGACTGAATGACAGGGTATAAACTTTCTTTCTTAGGTTGACTGTAAACGAGATTGCAGATCTTCTGGCGGATGAAAACGATGTTCTGGAAGGTGATATAGTAATTGTACCACCCGAAGGCGATATTTCTGAAGAAGATAGTGGAGAAGAAGATGAAACTGAACTGGATCGTTTGTCCGGAAAACAACTTTTATCTCATGCGGAAGGAAATGTAAAGAAAATTATATCAGGTGAGGGGGTGAAAGAAGTTGTTTCAAACACAGTTTCAAATTTGAAAGTAAGTGACTCAGAAAATCTGAAAAGAAAAGAGAAAAAGAAAAGAAAATTAAGAAATTGGATAAATGAAGATAAAGAGGAAACTACTCTCACAGAATGGGAAATTCCTGATTGGATTTTGAATTTTGACGAGGATCCTGTAAAGCTTTTTGAGTTATTTTACAGTAATGATATAATTCAAATGATTTGTGATTATTCCAACTTGTATGCCCGTCAGAAAGGTGAAAACAATCTCAATCTTCAACAAGATGAAATCAAGGTATTTTTGGGAGTTTTACTTGTTAGTGGTTATTCTCAAGTACACAGAATGAGAATGTACTGGGAACAGAGGCCAGACAGTTATAACAAAGCTATATCTGATGCAATTTCTAGAAATAGATTCATGAAAATTATGAAATATCTACATGTGTGTGATAATCAAAATTTAGATAGATCGAATCGCTTTGCAAAGATAACGCCTCTTTGGGAGATGTTGAACAAGAAATGGTTGCAGTACTTTCCAGGTGACATAAATTTGTGTGTAGACGAGTCAATGATTCCGTACTTCGGTCGTCATGGGGCAAAACAGCACATCCACGGGAAGCCGATCCGTTTCGGTTATAAAGCATGGTGTTTGTGTACCCGATTAGGTTACCTTATCCAGGCAAATTTGTATCAGGGAGCAGCTACTGGTAACACATACCCCGACGTTGGAGTAGGAGGATCTGTGGTTTTATCACTCACAGAAAATCTTCAGAAAATAAGTATAACTTGTACTTTGATAACTTTTTTACCTCCATAAATTTGTTGGAGAAACTGAAAGAGCGAGGATGGAACGGTACAGGTACAATACGCGCAAACAGAACTGAAAATGCGCCACTAATGGATCCAAAAGACGTCCTAAAAAGAGAAAGAGGATTTTACTGCCTTGTCACAGATACATCATCAAAAGCAACTCTTGTAAGGTACAATGATAACAATGTTGTAACTGTTGCTTCAACACAGTGGGGTGCTGCACCTGTTGGGAAAGCTAGAAGATACAGTGCTAAGCACAAAAGGCATATAATGATTGACCAGCCCGCTGGGGTAATTTATTATAATATAAACATGGGAGATGTTGATCGTTTAGATCAAAATGTCTCAAAAATGAGAGTAAATATAAGAGGCAAAAAATGGTACTGGCAGTTGTTCGCTTTTCCATTGAATGCGTCTGTACAAAATGCATGGCATCTTTATAGATTGTGCACGAAGGGCTCGAAAGTACAAATGGATCAGCTTGAGTTCACACGAACAATTGCTCTCACCTACCTTCAAAAATACTCACAGCGTCTGACTCCAGGAAAATCACCTCGTTTGGTACGAAGTGTAGAAAAGAGAGTAACAAACCAAACACGATATGACAACGAAGGTCATTTCATTTCCAAAGGAGAGAGACAGTCTCGTTGTGGACAATGCAAGAAAAATTCTCGAATGAAGTGTATCAAATGTAATATATCTCTGCATGCTGACTGTTTTGTATTATTTCATCAAAAATAAAATTATCTATCTTCAAAACTAAGTTAAATCATTAAATTTATGTGGACTTTCAAAAAAAAATTTGTATTCTTCACCCACCCTTTCAGTCCCGCTGTTCCCATATGGGAACACTCCAAAACACAAATTCTAAGAAAAAATTTATTGAAGTTTCAATCAAAATGTCTTAATTTAACTGTAAATAAGCAATTAAAATGTGATTTATACATTTTTTTTCACAAATAGAAATGTGGGTCTAAAAGGGTTAAAACTAATATTGAAGAAAAAGGGAAAAGGGTTGAACTGCTAAAATATAATTTGGGGAGTTTTAATAATTCGACGATATTTTTGTAAAAATTGAGGCTGACACAAATGCAAGAATAAATTCAAATTTAGATTTAGAGAGTATATATGAGAATTTGAAAGGAAGATTACATCAAGCAGCTATCCAAGAAATAGGGAAAAGAGACCTTGCAAATAAAAATAATTAATAAATCTGGAACCATTGATGAAGGAAAAATAATCTTTGTATAAAAGATGGCTGTCGACCCATAATGCCCTGGTCAGAACTGCTTATATGAAAAGATTTTGAAAATGTTTCTAGAGCTTAATGCAAAGTACCCCCAAATTTTAAAGAATTTTTTCCAAAATCTCAAAGCTTCAACTAGAGCCAGATGGACGGAGGTTTCTTAAATTTAGAAAAAATCGTACGTGTGGTTTAGGCGCTAGTAGTGTTCACAGACGGGCGGACGGATAGACAGTCGGACGGACGGACGTTTTGAAATAAACACTTTTTCGCTATCAGGGGTACGTGTATTTCCGTTGAAATCTCCCGTTTTTCGGCTGAAATGGATTTATCCGGAACTATCTAGCTTAATGTACCTTTTTTTAAATTTTAGTGGTTTTAGAGCAATATTAAGTGCAATATGTGCTTTTTTTTAAAAAAAACGGCTCCGAATTTGTTCTTCAAAATTTTACTAAGGATAGTGCTAAATGTACTATATAAAATGACTTAAACATCACATTGCATACATCGCAGGCTATTGTGCGCATGCTACTTTAGTGAAAATTAAATGTGATACATGCAGAGAAGAAATGACTCTCGATTCAGAACTTCCTATTGAAAAATAATTTGTTCTAATTGAGATATTAGATTGTGGAGGATTGAAATACCCTGCACATAATGTATTTTACCTATGTAGTAATACATAAATTGCTTTCTCAGCATGAAAAGGTATTTTTATCGTGTAAAAATCATAGACAAGCAGCTCATTAATTCCACTTGATGTAATACATACAAATGAATGTGTACTGTTTATTGACCTTTGCCACAATGGTCATTCTTCAGAACAAGTAATTAAGATGTTGACTTGGACAGCAGTCAATATATTTGAAAAAAATATTGCAAGGTCAACGACCAAATATTTTGTAAAATGGCTAAAAGAAAGTTAAAAACTCTCACTGGATAATTTACAATGTGATGTATATACTGTGTGTTAATGTATCAATAAATGTGATTGGGCTTCTTGCCCGTACATTATGATTTATTCATAACCTAAATCTTTATTTATTCACTATATCCCTTGTAATAATGTTAAATGTTTAGGGCTGTAAAGTATCTGGGGGGGGGGGATTTTGTTCCTGGGATCAATCTTAAGAAGTAAGATGTAAATGTATTTAAAACGAATTTTACGAGTTTCTTTAAATATATGTTACCTAATTTCACTTTCATGAGCTTTAAGTAGAAAGATATTTGTAATACATTATCAGAATTGTACACGAAGTACGGGTTTCTAGTGTAACTGCGTAGCGGTCGGCCGGCCTACCTCTGATGACGTCACAAATCAGTGTGGAGGCTTTCTACATCCAGGGGGTGTTGGTCCAACGCACAATTACAAACGCATTTTTTGCGACTAATTTTTAAAAATCATTTGCGGTGTATGTGTTCTTAATGTTCTCAACATATACAGGAATAAATTTATTTTAAATAAAAGAATAAATTAGAAGGCTCACTTTGAAGAGAATTTCTTTTGAAAGGTTTCTCAAAAGAATATACACGATTCCTGTGTAGTAAACGATAACATTCTTGCACACATATTGGAAGTGATTTGGAACACGTCATGGCACAGCAATCCAGGAAGCCGTGGCTAAGGTACACCGTAAACCCGGGATCAGCCTATTCATATGTATTTTGGGCACTTACTAGTATACCATTTGTATTAGTATGACGAAGTGCAAAGGTTGGAAACTTTGTCATAGCTGTTGTTAAACTACATTAAATTCAATTCGTTTGTTTGGACAGAATTACATTTCTACTTTAAATCTGGCATTTATTTTGGAAAGTTTTATTCCTTACGATCGATTATTCTTTTGTTGAATGTGGTTACTTGCTTGACTAAAAAATTATATTAAAATGCCAAATTATAATGTTCATGTAGTTTTTGGGGGCAATTAGCAGTGTGTTATTTGTATATTTTTAATATTATTTGTATATTAATGTTGTGAAAGAAAGAAACTTCATACAGATAGTTTTTCATAATCTTGAAATTCAATTCATTTATATGGGAAGAATTAATATTACTGTAAATTGCATTTTTATTCATTTTGGATTTATGTTAGTCCCGTAAATAATGGAAGAAGCACATGACAAGCACATGACTTTAATGGTATGAGGTAGGAGTAATTAAGGAGAACAAATTTCATTTGACGTGAAAATCTCTATCTTCAATTTTGTATTCGCAGGAAGATTCGAAAACATTTTTGCAATTTTCTAAAATTCAGAGTTAACAGTGAAACTCGGAACCAAGCCACCGTTATAAACGTGTATCACTAACTCTTACAAGAAATTTAAAGAAACTTGGATCCTTTTTGAAAAAGTTTGATAATGTCCCACCGGTTTCATACAAAGTACCCCCCTAAAATAAAGAATGTTATCCAAAATCGCAGAACGTCGAGAGATCAAATCTACCAGAGGGTATTCAGTTTAGTTAAAATTCTACATATATTTTAGGCGCTAGTGTTGTTCACAGACGACAGACGGACAGACACAAAGACGGACAGACGTTTTGAAAAGAAAACATTTTTTTCAGTGCCAGGGGCCTCCGAACATGTATTACCGTAAAAATTGAATTTTCCGCAGCATTATATAACTTTATAACTTTCTCTGTACTACGTTTATTATTCCGTATTTACGTACGTATACGATGCAGTAAACTAGTGGTGCTACGTAAGGGCACAGACTTTCGCGTACTAGTTAGTTTACTAATTTCTTTGGTCTGGGATACCTTTTCGGAATTGCTCTATCCTCTTGACAGGTGACATCTATTGCCGCCTAAATTAAATTTTTTTAAAAACTTTTTTACTTTTCGACATCTTTATAATAGAACAGAAATATTAGTTTAAGAATATTGTTGAAGATTCGCCGGTTATGAAAATTTTCTTTGAACATTTTGGAGCCGTTTTTAAGAATACGTTGTTTAAGCGTTATAGTAAATGCTAAATTTGAAGGTCTTTTCACAGAAAATCTTTGAGTCTTCAAAAAACTTCATTGGAAGTCATTTGAAGCATTTCTGCTTACAAACACAACAAAATATGAATTTTGCTGGAAATGTGCATATTAACGACGAGAGGGATATTTCAAAGAAAATTCACTTGTGTATTTTTTGAAAAAACTAAAGATATCAGAAAAATGACTGTCTTTTATGTCTCCTTAAGCAGTGCATTTATCCGTATCTGTCCAAAAAGTTTGAAGAAAGAATTGGGAGATGTTTTTGAGAAAATAGCAATTGAGCTTTTCTGAAAATGCGTTAATTTGATCTCATTTTAACAGAAAAGTTTATAATGACTTTATAAAACATTATTTAAGACACATGAACTCACAAATACAACCAGTTAACAAATGGATATTAATCTAAATATGAACGTGCGAGAGAAAGATATGTGAAAATGACTGATTTCTTTGACAAAATAACTATATTTTTGGCACAAGTGAAATAGTTTGAATTAACTAGAGAAAGGGGAGAATAAAAATGATTGAGTAATACTTATAATAACAATTACATTGAATTATTTAATAAATTACGTGAGTGATCACGGAAGAAGTGAAGTACAAAGGAAGAAAAATACGATATTATTGGTAGCTTTTAGCCTCAAATCGTCAGTTGCGAGGAATCGAAGAGCTTTCGAAAATACCGACAGTTAGAGGTACAGAAAAATATTTTTCCCGCGCTGCCCCGCGCCGCCCCACGCCGCCCCACGCCGCCCCGCGTCGCCAAGCGTCGCCCCGCGTCGCCCCGCGCCGCCACGCGCTGCCCCACACCCCGGTGTGGGAGGAGGCAGAGGCGGCGGCGATGGGAAAAACTTTTTTCCTTTCAGTCGAGCTCTCAGACGGTGCCCTGCACAACCAAGCGCACCGTTAGTTGTTGCCACTCCTCGACGTCCGCCGTAGTCATCTGAATTTGCCCCTTGGGTTTGCTGAAGGTAAGTTGCGCTAATGCGACTTAGAAATAGTATTGCATACAATAGCAAACATTCATACCTGACGCGTCCACATCACTCTTTACATTTTTTAACACTGTCAGCTAGTCATCTAGGTCGGATTTAGCCGTTCTCTGGAGGAGAATCCGAGCGCCAGCCAGTTGCTCTGATCGGTAGTTTTCCTTGGTTTCTCTGAACAACACGCGGCGAATGCTGGATCAATATCCTAACCAACGGGCCACGAAACGCGCTCGATCTTTCCTTCCTCTTCCTTGTCCTATCCTCACCCCTTGCTTACACACACTAACATGCATTCGCAACCACACATGCCGGGGGACCGGTTAGAGCATGTCCTGAAGGTATCCTAATTTGGGAAAACCCCGCTAGTGGACGATAGATCGTCGCCGGATATCACCATCCAACGAGAGAAGACCACCGCCACCTCCGGAGGGAAAACAAGCATTACACTTTTCTTCTTCTTCTTCTTCTTCTTCTTCTTCTTATTATTATTATTATTATTTACATCGTTAAACAGTTAAAATTCTGTGTATGACGTGCTATGTGGAGAAGTGAATTTTGTGCACGTTTTCAAAATTGTGTGATCCCTACACTAAGCCATAGACTTCTTGAATTGTGAAAAACAAACGCTCCGATGTAATAAAATCTATTTCCAAGGATAAATGAGCAATAAATTTTGGGCTCTTATCCATCATGTCTTTCGTCAAGGAATAATACTTTCTCACGCGACAACAAGGAAACGATAATTTGAATAACTATATTTAACACTAAATTCTAGAAGACGTGTACAGATAATCAAGCAGAAACGATGTCACTTGGGATTTAAACTTTTATATCGAATTTAATCATTTAATTTAATCTGCCAAATTGTTGAAAAATAATGTACATGTGTTGTATGTGATTTTTTTGTAATGAGACGTTGATACTGTCACCCGATGAATATGATTTCTACGTCGAGTGTTATAGTAATAGACATCGGCGTTTTCTGAAAATATATTCCCGCCCTTAAGCAAGTCATTTTTGACAAAAACCACTGATTCGTTTATAAACAGACAAGGTAATGGTAAAATTCCTAGATTAATGAAGAGAGGCTTACATGAATCACGTGGGTGGGATTTGGTAATTATTCGTACAATTCGTTTTTGTAATCTAAAAGTCTGGGAGCTATAAGATGTATTTCCCCAGAATATGACTTATCTCAGGCGGGAATGAACATTTGCGAAATATACACAGCGAGCAGTATGAAGGCTGACTGAATTTTCAAGAATTCTGAACGCGTGGCATAATGACCTTAATTTTGGGTTCAATTCATTTAAATGGATGTTCCATTTGAGGTTTGACTGAATTCAGAAAACTAAAAATTTTGTATTCTTAACATCAGCCAATGGTACACCGTTCATTTTCAATGGAGCAAAGAATTGTTTATTTGAAATGGAAAACTGCATTAAAATCGTTTTCTTTTCATATACTATTAATTTGTTATTTCGGAACCTATTGGAAACATCTGATAATGTACTATTTACGGTTTTTTTATTACAATAAATGTTCGTATCATCCGCAAAGAGAACTGTTTTTCCGTTTCGAATCGTCGAGGGCATATCGTTTACGAGGAGTAAGAGAGAATAGGGCCTAAAATCAATCCTTGAGGACCTCCAATGGGCAAAATACGTGCAATGGGCAAAGAATCGGAAAGGTGTGTACATAATGTTCCATAATTTCAGAAAGGTATTTCCAATCTTTGAGATCGTTGTTTAAGGTACGAACATAAACAATATACGGCAATACCACGGATTACATATTAAGGTAATTTTGAAAGTAAAATGTAATGATCAATGACGTAAAGAGCTTTTGAGAGATCTAAGAATAATCCAATAGGTGCTTCGTTTTGGTCCAATAATGGGGCGACATCTTTAAGAAAGGAAAATATAGCTGTTTCCGTTGATTTTTATTTTCTCGATCCATGTTGGCTATCTGAAAGCGCGTCGTGTTTACTGAGAAAGGTTTCCATTCGTACGTAAAATATCTCTAATATTTTTAAAAAACCTGACAGAAGAAGAATAAGCCGATATTTTATAATTTCTTATTTTGAAGAGTGGCTTAATCTTAGCGGTGTTAAAAATATCTGGAAACGTTCCGGTGCATAAGGATGAATGAAATATGTGAGTTGACGAGTGTATAATGGGAGGCGTACAGATCTTTAACAAAGAATCCGGGAATTCATCTAAACCGGCTGAATATTAATTTTTTTGTTCACCGATTATTTTGAAAATTTTATTAGAAGTTTCGGAAACAAACAGGGTGTCTAACATTTTTGGGGAAATGTCTGTTATCGAATTTTGTGGCTGAGGACCCTTGTGAAATCGGCGGCAATTCTCAAAAAGTATTGGTTAAAGTGACTAGCCACTGTTGCCGGGTCGTTCATTCATATCGTTATATTTTAAAACATTCTCTACAATGTTTCTAGTTGATTTGGTCGCATTTTTGAATTTGAATTCAAAATATCCTGATCGTGTGTCAAGATTTTAGCCTGATTTATTACTTTTCTTAACAATGACTTGCATTTTTTAAAGTAGATGAGGAATTCTTGAGATACGTTATGACGATTAGAAATGAAAGAAAGAATTCGTTTGTTTTACATGATGTTTTAATCCCTTGAGTTATCCAAGAATTGCTTTTCCATGAAATATTTAATTTTCTTTTTCGAAGAGGAAAGCAAGTGTTAAAATGAAATTAAAGCGTTGAAAAAAAAACAAATATATTTACCGTTTGTATCAACAGTATTATAAACTGCGTCCTATGACTTCTGCATCAAGTAATCAATGAATAATTATATTTTACTTTTAGTCAACAATCAAGTCATACGTGTAATCTTTATTGTGTCCGTGTTCGCATTTCTTATCATGGTAAGAATTTGTGCATCGTGGTCACTATATCTTAAATATTGAGTTTCAACTTCATATCGAGTAGTATTGTTAATTACACATTTAATTCCGTCAAGGAGATAGAATCAATGTTATTTCTCACGTAAATACAAGAACCCCCATATGTAGGAACTTTATGCGATTCTCTCTCTCTCTCTCTCTCTCTCTCTCTCTCTCTCTCTCTCTCTCTCTCTCTCTCTCTCTCCCTCTCTCTCTCTCTCTGCAATAAAAGCCTGCAAGGTAAAAGTTTGAAATTTGGAAATGCTAAGTTCATTAAGAGATAGCCAATGTTCTGTAAAGCAAAAAACATCCATTTGATTTAAATCGCACGGTAGAATTGCTAGAGAATGTTTATCTTTGATCGTTTACTTACAGGAACGTTTTTCTGCTGCATCTGTTTGTAGTTGCTATGTTTACACCATTTTTACCTCGAGTGCGTGGTCGAAGGTTGTAATGGCAGTGACAGGTTGTGAGGAAAATGGGGCATCAGGTGTAGATGAATTCGTAGTGGGGATGGGAGAAATGGGAGTAGGTTCAGAGGAGAAGGTAAGAGGGTTCGAAATAAGGGTGGGGGTGGAGAACGTAAGGAAGGTGAAAAGGATGGATTTTTGGCAGGAGACTGCGTAGGGCTGCCGTTGATGTATTGTGCAAGCTTCTTACCGACTGCGTGTTTTCCAGCAAAGTTCATGTGAAGACCATGCCGGGTGAAGAGTTTTGCTGAGAGGAAATTAATTTCAAAAAGTGTGACATTTCTTTCTATCAGTTGCAGTTTTAATTGTTGGTTTGCGTGCTTAATCTCGCAGCACAGTCTGTTGTACCAGAAGGGCAGAGTCGAGACTACAATGTTAGTATTTTGGGCGGCACATTGTAATTTGTTAACATGTTGTTCAGGTGTAAAGTTACCGCCCAAGTTAATGTCATTCTGCCCTCCTATGATAATGACTGTGTCCTGATTGGTCATTGTTTTCGTGTGGGTGTCCAACTCTGCAGTGACATCTGAAAACCTCCCGTTAGGTTTAAAAATAGATGAGACTGAGAAGTTGGAGGGTAACTTCGTACTGAGAATGGAGGAAATATGGCGGCCATGGTTGTCAGCTAAAATAAGTACCTGTTTTTTAGACTCAGTAGGAATGTCTTTGTTTTCAAGTGAGCTAGAACGCGCAGCTTTACGTGTTTTGGTTTTGACGCGCTTCCTTGCCTGTTTGCGTTGGTTTGTGCATGTTATTTGTCGATGGTAGAGAAGGGTTGTGAGGATTAGGTAGGCAAGGAAAATCTGTTTCATAATCTAAAACACTAAATTTGTTTTGAGTTGTGACTGGCTGCTGTGTCTGTGTCTTCTGTACAGTCACGGGTGCACGGTTGGTATTATTCGCGGGTTTGCCGACTTGTACCCAATCGTTTGGGTAGAGAACGACCTCTTCCAACCTTCAGATATGTTGATCTAAATTATTGTTTACGTGTGTGAAGGCTTTCAGAAGGTCGGCTTTGAGAGTGTAGAGAGTAAAAAGAGTAGAACGAGTAGTAGTTATGTCACGAGTGCGTTTAAATGTACGTGATAAAAATTGCAATAAATACAAGAAAACTCAGATAAGAACAATAATAACCTAGCTTAATATTTTAAAAGTGTAAGATTGATGTGTATTCCATAAATTAAAAAGTGAAGTTCAATACAAAAATGAGAAGGTATGCTACCCACAAAATCTATTGAAGTTAATACTTGCAAAATTTGGCAATATGGCTACGTAGATTTTCGTTCACTTAAGCTGCAACTGTTGAAATACAACCAGTAGATTATGCTTTACCGTAATTAGATAAAAGATATTATGGAAGTGAACTAAAAAATTGTCTTGAAAATATAGAAAAAGATTTGAAGCACAAATTCAAAACTATTCAATACACCGTCCTCTTCACGTTCAAAACAACGGAATCGTCACTCGTCGCAGAAATACAATAAATCTTTCAGTAGTTAAATTATCACATTGATATAATATCGAAAATAAATGAAACTGTTTTCAGGTTTTAACACTTACCACCAACTTGAAAGTATGAAGTTTCCAAACATGTTCAAATTGTACCTGTTCATGTACAAATTATACATGCGTAGATGGTATTATACTAGAGGTTAATGTCATTGTCAACTGCTTAAAATATATCATTTATGCACATAACTCCCATTAGATGACAATTTGATGTTACTAACACTTATTAAATGTACCTGAAGATAAGGCGGCACAGTGCTTCGACAGCATTTAAACAAAATCTTTACTAAAAGCGATCTTTAAAGTAGGTCATGCTCAATTTGTTTGAAAAAATGAGATTTGCACAATTATTGCTTGAATTTAACGCAAATTATTTTGAAAAAAATATCAAAAGCCATTCCGAGTATTTTTTCATTTTCTTCACGGATAGATCAAGGAACATTTAAAAGTACAGTCAATGTATCATCCTCCTGACACTCTCCGATTTTTTCGAAATTTGTTTATAACTAAATAAATGGGAAACTATGTGCTATTGTAGCACTACATTACTTTTTCGCGAACTGCTTACGCGGTATTGACAAAGTATTGTAATGCTGTGGGAAAAGAACGGCGATTTTTAGAAAGAAATAGTGGAGCAACAATAGCTCATACTTACTCGTGTTATTGGAAACAGCAACGTAATATTGAAATATTGCATTTTCTCCGCTACTAACACCTCAGATATTATTTGAAAATGTCCAATTCAACCAAGAAGCAATCAAAGCACTGTTGCTAGTGCAGTGTTATCAAAACTATGTGCATTGCATAGCTAATAATATCCATACAGTATTAGAATATATGCATTTGACTTCAAAATAATAACGAAAATTCTGGCTGTTCACTCGTGAGTTTCCTTTTTCGTACGATAGCGCTTCATTTCATCACCGACTTCTAATATTCGCACTTCAAATATGAACACATTTCGATGTGGGGAAAGAATGGGGATCACAAATTGACACGAAAACGTTTACGGATTTTTGGGAGAAATTGTTTTCACACGAAGTCGAGATAAAAATATTATTTGCTTTATTATTATCAATATAAAGAAATATGAGACGTTATTCTCTCTCATTTTATGTATTTAAAGGAGAAAAATGAACGTACAGAGAAAGATGGTATAGAGAAAACAAAAAACACGAGAAAAACGAAGACAGTATGCGACTTCGAGCAGCTTAAAGAACGAAGATTGGTTAATTTGAATTTAAGAAGACAGACAATGAAATCGTCAGGTACAGCTCATGTCATTGGTCCATAATTTGGTGAATATATTTCGATATAAATTTGGAGAATTTTGTTTCATTGGAGACGTTATTTGGGGCAATCCCGTAGTAGTGGTAGTAGTGAAAGAGTTCGCAACACATCTAGCAACCCTGAGTTTAGCAGCTATTGGGAAGCAGTCAATTTGACGGCTATCGGGCGTTGAAGATAATTCTATCAATTTAAAAATTTCGACTAGACTAATAGCTTTGAATTTTTTACATTCACTTTACATCATAAGTCAAGTAATAAAAATGGTCTACAGTTCATTTTAATAAACATAACATTATTTGAGTATGTTTTTTGCCGTCAAAATGTCAGCGCCAGTCGTTCTAGTGTTAAGTTAATTTATTACCGCCATTTTAAATACTGAAACCGCCGCAAATGAAGCGCAGGAAAATAAAATTTAACATAGTTCGTTAGAGGGCAGCTGGGCGTAAACAAAAGGCCTGGGTTCGAATCTCGGTCGGAGTGACCAATTCTTTGAACTAATTTAATTATAGTTCATTAGTTCGACCACGGCGAAGCACCCTCAAAAATTTTAAATGAATGTAAAATCTCTGTTCTTCAAGACGATAAGAAACAATTTGGCTTTACGGTTCTAATTGTGAAATAAAAGAAATTTAAATTAGCACAGGCTCTTAAGGGAAAAATTTTGCGAGCATACTTTCCTTTAATTTATTGAAGAAGTTTATACGCTTAATGTACCTCTATCTTTCATTTTATACGCAGAACATTCTTTAGGGATTAGCGATATTAAATGGTTTATTACATACCTCATCGGGCATTCTGGGAAGGAATTTATAAAATTTGCCGAGAAATTCATCGCAAACGGAAGTACTGGCTCTCGGCCTACGAGTTACACCACCACAAGCTGGACTAAATGAAACAGCTGTATATCGTCACCGCCACCATCTCCACGTTCGACATCAACTAGCTTTTCAAATATTGACGTGGCATTGTTGCGATATTTCTATTAAGCTTTGCGGATTCCTTAAAATTTAATACATCAATACATTGAGAATACTGAGATATACAAATTTTCTCTCTACATTAATTTCTCGCAAAGATCTTAGCGTCCGGCTTGCTGGGTCAATGGGTCACGATATATTATAATCCTTATTACCTTCATAATGGATTATAGGATCCGCAGACTATACAGCGCTGCTGGGAATCTGAAATAGAATGATTCTAATTCCTAGTTCATTACTGTTTGGATTGACTAAATGAAAGATCACTTTCTTTTCTAAAGAGCAAAATTTAACAAAGTTTATTGTTACCTTTTTGCAAACAATATAGTGAATTTAATAAATGATTTTGATGTTAGGCCTTTGATCAAGATATCTTTGAATTTAGAGTTTTATACCGCGGTTAACTTATCTATTCTTCGTTGATGTCCCTCGAAGACTTCTCAGTCGAAATATCTTGCGAGCTTGCCGTAGTCCAAAGTTCCAAGAAATCCTCTTCTGCTCCTATCCAAGATGGTGTCAAACTATCAAAATTATCAGTCCCGATTACGTCCTATGACATAGTCCCGAAACCTATAACTCGATTACCACTCCCGACAAAGTCCCAATTTATGCATCAATATTACTTCCACATGCAATATCTGCAATATCATTTACTGTCCTTAAACTTTCACGATCTGAAAAACCCGACTCTGACTATCTGCATTACACTCGCTCCCTCTCACAACCTACGATCAGTTCAGACACGCGATGCCGGTCAGAATCCAATCTTCCTGCATGATTCACCCCTCGAAGCTTCGTATTAAACTACCTTCTTTTTTTTTCATAACATTTGACCGTCCTTCTCTCACCCAGCCAATCCATGCGTTCGTTATATTTTGATGTAGCTGACCTTTCGATCGTCTAAACTTCTTAATGCATATTCCACCATATTGTCTTCAAATAAATGTTAGTTTATATTCATGTGACATATCGGTATGTCACAATACGAACTGAGTAAAAAGTAAAAGTGCAAGAAACTCAAATATAATTGAAATTGTCATTTTCAATAATAAATTGTAATTAAAATTAAATTTTTTGTTTGAATTCTTTCCGGCATCTTCCTAAAAGTACAAAATTAAAAAAATGAGATTTTTCCTTTAAATGAAATTTGTTGTTCATAGTCAGTTATTACAATAAGGTTATGTTCCTGTTTTTGAAGATGTTAGTAGTGTTCGAGCAATATTGTGTGCAATATGTGCAATTTTAAAAAATAACAAATACAAGAGTTTCTCAAAAAACGGCTCCATATTTCTTCTTTAAATTTTTAAAATGGACACTGCTAAATGTACTCTGTAAGATAACATAATCGCCATATTCCACTATTCTTTTGTTTTTCAAAAATTAAAAAAGTGTAATTGTTTGACTTGTAATGTGGTAAATATTGTAATGTGGTAAATATTGTAATGTGTAAATCTGTAATGTGGTAAATATTTATATTGGCAGCAATTTGTTCTCATTATTATATTGACAAGTACTTGTGCTTTAAATAATGTCAAAAAATATGTCTGGAGAACTTAAGAGTTTTCTATGAAAATGAACTCAAATTTCCGCATTTTCAAAAATGCCCAAAAGCCATAATCTCAGAAATGGCTACACATTTATTCGTCAAACTTTTCCAACGAAATGCACAGTTTAATATTTCAAAAAATTCATTTCGTTTTAATCATTCGCATTTTTAAAAATGACACAATTGTAAATTTTTAAAAGTCTTTCACGCCGTAAATATGCGTGGTGACAAGTAGTAATCATATTATTTTGAATCTATTTTAAACTCTAATCCATTTTGATTTAAAATACATAATTATACTTTGTTATATTAAACGTAAAAGTTGCCTAATCTATTTTGAATATAACTTTACTTTAAAACAAACTTAGATCTTGATATTTACGTTTATAATTAAAAATATGAACATTTTGAATTCAAAAGCTTAACTGGATAATATAAAAATAGTTTAGGAAATATAACATAAATGGAAATCAGCGTTTTTTCGCGTTTAACTTAGCCACTCTGCTTATTACTTCTGGACGTTTCTTCAGATATACGGACAATTGCACTGCACTCCTCAGACTCAAAGAACGCGAATGAATTTCAAAATAACACGTTGGACGCAATGATTTTCCTGGTAATAGATTGAACGAAACATTTTTATTCGTGTAATATTGAGCCAAAGTTATTTGTCTCAATACTTTTGATGTAGGCTTTTTATGTGTTTTGTAAGGATCTGACCAAGAGTGGCCATAGATATGTAACTTCTGGAAGTATTTTATCACAAAATCTGTACTTACAGATAGATGTCATATCAAAGTTATTCCTTAATAAAAATAGTACTTTTCGTCTTCATCTAAGTCTTCAATTGACTTAATGTCTTTAGGAAAAACTCCATAAACAGTTTTATGGCAAACTTCATTAGTAAAATCACATATACAACACAATGACTCCATATTGATAAACGGCCACGCAAATGTAAAGAAAGAAACAGAAACACGTTTTTATGGAAACAGAAAGCTGCAATGAAGCCACAAACTCATAGACGATTGAAAGGCCTATACGATTTCAAAATTATGTAAATCCACGGCCCATGGCGTTGGTTCTGTGAGATTCACTAACCTTAAGGTTGTTGATATTCTAAGAAAGGGTAAGGAAGCACGGTCAAGTTTGGTACAACTAGTTTCGACGTACCTTCGTAAAGTGCACTGACTCATGAGGAGTATCTAGGTATTCAGGCGCCCATGGCAAGCGTAGCATTTTCGATCCTCTCTAGCTTATAATTTGCGCCCCTGTAAGGATATTTCAAATTAGCGTTGTTATTGTTTGTTTTAAAAGGTATACTCCAAATAGCGCCTCTAGCGAGTGGCGCCCATGGCACATTTCATGTTTGCCATACAGCACCACGTGTCATGTTTGTCTCTGCACTTGGACATGCTGATTCTCTTGCATTGTTTATTAACTGCCTGCGCTGCTAGCCGAATTCGTTTATTGTGCTCCGTGAAGTCACGGAGGTTAAGCGTATTCGAGACTCACGGGTTCCTGTTTCGGTGACCGGCTAGAAATCCCGGAATCTAACGGCGTTGAGGAAAGGGGTGGCTGACCGAAGAGATAAAAGGCACTGATATCCCTGGCCGAAGGGATAAAGGGCACTGATTGACTGCGACGTGACGAGACTTAACAAATATATAAATTACTCAGTAACAGTAATAATAGTAATTACTCAGTAACAGAGGATTACACCAGAGAAAGCGCTCAACAAGGGGTAAAGTGACGCGTTGCGTCAACACCGCCGCCACAAATTAATAAGAAAACTTAAACGCGTTATTTGCACCTAAGGAGTACTGTGCAATTGTCAGTATCTCTAAAGAAACGTTCAGAAATAATAAGCAGAGTGGAATTTTGAACGCGAAAAAATAAACAAAAATCTGTATTTATTTCTTTGTTATCAATTATAAAATATTTTTATATTATCTGGTTTAGCTTTTGACATCAAAATAAACATATTTTCAATTACAAACGTAGATATCAAGATCTAAGTTTGTTTTAAAGTAAAGTAATATTCAAAATAGATTAGGCAACGTTTATGTTTATTAATAACAAAGTATAATTATTTTAAATCACAATGGATTTTAGTTAAAGTAGCTTCAAAATAATATGATTACTACATGTCACAACATATCCTCAAGGTGGAAATGACGCCTTTTTTGCGAAAGTTAACAATTTAAAAAAATATTAAAAGTTAAATCTAAAAAAAGACATTGTTACTGAAGTTTGGTATCATAGGGATCTAGTATGTGTGCAATTTTTAGATTTTTATCTGGTATCCCAATAGTGATGCCACAGTTGAAAATTTGCAAAAACTTCCAAATTTCAAAATTTAAGATGGTGTAATTTTCAAAGGGTTAATTACTTATGCAACGTACTCCTCTCTTCCTATATATATGTGGGAATCAGATTATTCGGGATTGTCCTACTTGGTTTTTAAAGTCAAGAAATATATGACAACATAAAACTCATTACAACACACGGATCTGCTCGACAATCAGCACCGTTCTACGCCTCCTGTTTTCACACACTGCCTGTCTCGCGTGTCTTGTAGCAACTCGTTCATCTCTTCTCCTTCGACTCCAGCGCTCTCTACTTCCTCTTGTGGGATCGGAACGATCAGATTCCCACACTCGGCCATCCTGGATATCATCCGCCTCGGATGATGCGTCCATGGTTTTATGAATTCGGCACATGCCCTGATTTCCAATCAAGGACTTTTTCTTCTTCTTTCTTCCTCTTGCAGAGGCAAATTTTGCCAGCGCCCAGCCGGTCTTAACCCACGTCACTGACGTTGATCCCTCACCACTTGACTTAGCATTGTCCAAGATCACGGACTCCCTAAGGTGATATTTAATTGTATTGAGTCCCTCGTCTGCTTGTTGGGCTTTCTTAATTTTTGCTACTAGCCCATCTTTAACAACGCAGAGTACGCCCACGCAAGGGTGTCGGCTCAGAGCATCCACATGAGGGATTCTGGAACCAGCTCGATGTTCTATGCTGTAGTCGAATTCTTCCATGGTCATAACCCACCTAGCTACTCTTGGTGTAAGATCTTTTTTACCCATAGTCTTCTGTAGCTCCGTCTCAAACGCTGGATTGTATATGATCAAAACTGGATTTTCTTGGAGTAGCATCTTCAAATCTGCGAACGCTTTCCTTTGTTCATAACTAAAGTGAAATTTCACTTTGTTCTTTAACAAATCACTAAGAGGCTTAGCGATCTTGGAATAATCGGGCACGAATTTCCTGAAATATCCAGTTAGTCCCAGGAAACTTTGTACATCTGCTGTAGACTTTGGTTCTGGATAATGTTTAACGGCAGCAATCTTCTCAGATGAGGGAAACACTTTTCCATTTTCAAACGTATGTCCCAAGAACTCAATCCTTTTCGTTAAAAGCTGACATTTCTCAAATTTCACTTCCAATTAATTTTCCTCAGCAACATCTAGGACAAGTTGAAGTCGGTGCAAAGCCTCTTTTTCGTCACTTGCAGGGATCACCAAATCATCTATGTATACAAAAACGACGTTATCTTGAATAAGTTTCCAAAATATACTATTAATAAATCTTTGAAACACCGCGGGGGAGTTGCAGAGACCAAATGGAACCTTCAAAAATTGAAAATGTCCTGAGTGCGTCACAAAAGCTGTATATTTCCTACTTTCTGGGTGAATGCTGACATGAAAGAAGCCATTCTTGAGATCCAGAGTGCTGAACACTCGGGCACCACAAAGTTTGTCTAGGATGTCTTCTATCAATGGAAGTGGATACCTATCTTTCATAACATTTTTGTTCAATCGCCTGTAGTCTATGCAAACTCTAGGTGATCCGTCTTTCTTCTTGGCAATTACAACTTGACTAGCATATTCGGACACACTTGGTTCTATGACACCATCTTCAAGCCACTGTTTTACTTGTTCATTCACTACGGACTTCTCCTCTGGGGCTAAACGCCTCGGTCTGCTATAAATTGGTTGTTCATTCTTCACCACTATATTCATTTCAATTTCTGTGTTTTTCTTCTTTGCAGGTTGGTATTTGGCCACCATATCTTTAACCTTTAAAACTGTTTCCTTTGATGCTGATGTGCCAATATTCAATTCATCCTTCCGAATAGCGTCTATTTTCATTACAAATGCTTCCGTCCTAATCTTAGTTACTCTGCTATATTGTTTGTTTCTCAATAACTCTGCTTGATCTAATATGTCAGTGCCAACAATTGATGGTGTATCAAAAGGTTCTAAAATGTCATTGGAAACAACGAAAACTTCGACTTCATAAGAATCGTCATCTATCAGGACATCAGCTGGAAAACATCCCTCTGGAGAAACGTAGCCTTTCCCGAAACCAGAAAGCGGCATTTCTGTATCTTGAAGATCTGGATGTCCCAATTTGGCATGGAGGTCGTTGTTTATTACCGTGACATCACATCCCGTATCCAGTAAAGCCTGAGTCTTCAACCCTTTAATGATTATTTCTTTCTTCTTAGAATTCTTCTGGATTGGAGCAGCTACGACGCCAATAGATTTCCGAACTTCCCCATCATTCTTCACCAAACAATGGGAAGCAATGTGTCCAAATTCGTTACAGCGAAAACACTTAGGTCCTTGATCTTTGAATTTGCAGTCAGCTGACTTATGACCATCTTTACTTCCACAGTTATAACATCCACGTCCTCTTAAGTTCTTATCAGATGAATACTTGTTCTCTTTTCCACTTTTGTCTTTCGTGTCAGATCGATTGTGATTTTTCGATTGACGTCCTCGAACAACTCGCTCATACGCCTTTTCATAATTACGTAGCTTTTATTTGAATTCTTTCATACCAGAAGCTCCATACAAAATCAACTTAGTTCCGGACTCGTCATCGATACCATCAATAATATACTGCATCAAAGAGTGTTCGTCAATATCGCATCTACTAGCTATTTCACGCATTACCAGAAAATACTCTTGCAAAGATTCTTCTTTCTTCTTTTGTCTACAATTTAATAAGCGATGAATGTCAGCAGCACTCGTTTGAACCTCGAATTCTTCTTTCAATGCCTTCTTTAATTTCCTCCATGACGAGATGCCATTTTCTCCTTGAATAAAGAGCTTCGCCAAACCAGTTAAAGATTTCTTTCCAAAAATAAATTTTTGTATTTCATCCCATTCCATGAGAACAGCTATCTCTTCAAATTCGTTGATCCATTTCTGAATAGGATATCCTTGCTTCCCGTCAAAAGGCCGTATAGAACCTTCGAGATCACGAAACGTCAAAGCAAACTTATGGGATTGTGTCTGATCGCGTAATTTCAGCCGTCTAATCCCCTTAACCTCTTGTTCAATTTCGATCTCATCGTCTTCAGTCGAACTGGAACAATACTGGATAGCTTGTTTCGGAGGTTTAGCATCTTTCTCAACGTTTTCTTCGTCTTCGTCTTCCTCAATTTCTTCTTCTTCACAATTTTGACAAGCTTCAACTAACCAAGATAAATCCAGCAAGTGATCGCAAATTCGCTCTACGAGTGCATCTTTCAGCCCAGTGTAATCGAGACACAAAATACTACATATTGCGACCAAGTGTGCTTCACTAAATTCCTGTGTAATGTAGTCAAGTTTTTCTGTATGTTCATCGGAATCACGTTTAAACGAGAAACCAGGGAATTCCCGTAGACGTTTCCTATTCCTCCGATCTGTTGATGCTGTCCCGAAGATCAACTTGTGTATCGTCCGTATAACCTTAACAGGTGCCGTAGCAATGTTCTTTTTAATTTTCTCGATTTCCCCTAACGTAGTCATCTTGGTACGGGGTTCAAATTTAAATCACACAAAATAATAATATGGGTTAAATCAAACAAAATAAAATAGTCAAAACCAGAACATAATCACTTCAAAACTACTGCATTCGAGAATCTTCCACGCACCGCCAACACAAAATTACATACACACTTCTCAATACACGTTCGAAAATTTCAGTGCACTACGCAATTCACAACATCCAGGAATCTTCTAAGCGTCCTTCTAGAATTTTCTAATTAACACAAACAACTTCTTAATAACGAGTCACAACACGTTCGAATGTTTTCAATGGGATGACGTAATATACCAAACTGTGAAATCTTCACGAGTCTTCAATGCCGCCATCTTTGTAATCTCTGTCTTAACCTCTTCACACTAACCACAAGATTTCTTCTTTATGAAACTGTTCTCGTCTTTTCCAACAGGGATCTCTTTCAATGTTGACCTTGGCAGAAATATCCACTATGTCGCAGGCCTCGTCTTTGCGTCGTTTCGTCTTTCCGTCTTTTCGTCGTTTCGCCTTTTTGTCGTTACTCCCGAATAATATTCCCGTCGACTTCGATCTTCACATCCCGGACGAGCCCCCAAAATGTGGGAATCAGATTATTCGGGATTGTCCTACTTGGTTTTTAAAGTCAAGAAATATATAACAACATAAAACTCATTACAACACACGGATCTGCTCGACCATCAGCACCGTTCTACGCCTCCTGTTTTCACACACTACCTGTCTCGCGTGTCTTGTAGCAACTCGTTCATCTCTTCTCCTTCGACTCCAGCGCTCTCTACTTCCTCTTGTGGGATCGGAACGATCAGATTCTCATATATATATATATATATATATATATATATATATATATATATATATATATATATATATATATATATATATATGGGTTGGTGCGCCAATGCAACGTAATCTCTCCTCGTGTATCCTCTCTCCGGTTACTCTTACTATATTTAATCACGCCCACACGTTGGGCGTCCAATGCAACGGGGTGCTGTATTCTCTACTCGTCACGTGCACTATCTTTACCCTGCCTAGCTCTAACTTGCAATTGGGTGCTACAATACCTTCGCTTATCGGTTGCCCGTACCTCTGCTAGCTCGAATCATTATTCATATCCAACCTGGTCGTAGTCCGCGCGCTCACCGTCCGCGGAGTTGAGGTAAGGGTCCGCTTCGTTCGTGCCTGGGTCAAATTTTATACAACTATTGAATAAAAACACATGGATTCAAGGCAATCATGAACCATGTGAGATGCTCATACATTTAATTTCGGATTTCCTTTGCTTATATACTATCCATAAACACAATCTGCCTCTCCGGCTTGCGAAACATGACAACACAAATACATAAACGTACAGGAAAAGAAAATACAACCATACACACTGAAAATATAATACAAAAATCTCATGCATACATCAGAATGCGCATTCTGTCGTGACCCTTTTTTTTTTTTATAATCCTATCCTTAACCTAATATCAGGACTTGGTCTTCGACAGAATTTTTCTTTAGACTTGCGCGTGAACAAACAACAAAAAAAAACAGTAATTACACAATTCGTGCCACTTCCCTTTTCGCAGCGATGTCACTTCCTGTCAGCGCCCGTCGTTGCTAGTTGTAACGTGCATTTTTCATGCACGCATTTCCCGCTCAGCTGCCATCAGATCCCAGATGAACTCGTCCATTTAAAAATTACCAAATGTATTTCCGTTTATTGTTCCTTGCATTAATCGCGTCTTCCCTAAACGTTACTTCTATTTTCTTTCGCGACGCATTTAGATTTTGCGACGTTCCTGTTTCCTGCGCCTAACTTGCGTGAATACTCACCATGCGGATTTTCTCGTGAATTTCTAAATAAATTAAATTGAATTTTAGCTCGACCTAATCTGAAGAACTGATGTTATACGACCGAAAATAACTCAAGAACTTCTGCACAACACTTCCGCGAAATTTCTCCAAAAATTTAACATAGCATCCAAACGCGTGCGATCTTCATCAAACCCGAACTCTTTCTGACACATTTTACGTTGTTGGTCCACACAATCCAAGTGACTGTCTTTTGATCAAACACATGCCCATCACCATAAGAAATGTTCGAAAACGTTTACATTTTCACTGTTTTCGGGCATCTTGCGTCTTACTATCTGTTTCATAAATTTACTAGTTTTCATTTTGTAATCGTCACATTACCGAATTCCCCTTTCCTGTTTTCCTTTTTCCAAAAACCTTTATTTTTCGTCTTCTCAATTCGTGATGACGTCACTTACATTTTCAGTCGCTCCTTCAATTCTTTCTTAATCCGCTATGCTATGAAACTGGATAATAATTTATTCCGAGCCCTACATAAATTCCCCCGCGCCGTGACTAATTTTGCCCTGATTTAAATATTTTTCTCTATAATTTCTGAAAGTTTGGCCAAAATCCACCCAGGCATTCACCGGATATTCAATAAAACTCGTCTTGTTGTATACTTCCAGAAGTACAACAATGGTTACCATGTCTTCAATCTTCGCCGTGTTATACATGCAATTTACACAATTTATGATATTTACGGAACCCGTGGCTCGAATAATGTGATTCTTGGTTTAAAATGTTCTTAAATTTGGGTTCTATTTACTGTTCATAACGCCTATTTACGCTCCTTTTGTTTTCTATTACTTTCCTAATAATTATTATTACGCGGCGCTGTTGTCTATTGTTTATTTCATTATTAGTTCCTCTTTGCTTACATAAAAGTTCCGTGTTCCATGCATTCTTGCGGGCTAGTCTCACAAATCATTACATCTGCTTACATAAAAGTTCCGTGTTCCATGGATTCTTGCGGGCTAGTCCCACAAATCGTTACACTTACCAATGATTCTTTTCAAAAAGTAATTACATTTTTATGTGTAAAAACACAGAAAAAGTTAAGAATGAGATTTTATTCCTTCTTTGAGAAATTACTCTCTAAAAATCTAACTTAGTTCATTCGCGTTCCTAAGATTTGGTCGCAAATATTTCTCAAATAAAACCATAAAGGTAGATAAATAATATTTAGATTTGTACGCCAGAGTATACTGAATCCAATGCCTTTGATTTTAGTGTGTTAGAACCACCTACTCAAAAAAACAACCTATTCCTTCTTTAAATGATTTCATTTTATGAATCGACAGTTTTTATTGCAAACCTGAATAAGCCGAAAACCTGTTTAAGACGTAAGAAAATGTTTCATCCAAATGATTCAGGCTTAGATAGGCTCTATGAATCGACAGATTTTATTGCAAACCTGAATAAGCCGAAAACCTGTTTAAGACGTAAGAAAATGTTTCATCCAAATGATTCAGGCTTAGATAGGCTTTATTGTACTAAAATGAATTTTGAATACTTTAAAACAAAACGTTGACAAAGAAATTTTAAGTTTCAAACCTGAAATATAATACTGCGTTAAAAAAATATCCGCACCTTTTTATGAATCCATTTCATTTAGTTAAAATAGCATTGTGGTTTAGTCACCCATTTGATTACTGGAAAAGGTATTACAGATATGAAAAAAATAATTATTTGTAGTGAAATAAATTATTCTAATGCTGTGTAAAATAACCGCTAAAATTCCTTGAACTGTGAGAAGTTTGTGTTGAAAATTCGCACGTGTATTTACCATATCACGCATTTCTTCCTCTTCGGGCACATAATGGCGTGCCAGGAAACGCGTCACCACTAAACAATACTCTTTCGCTTTGTCTCATCCGGCAGGAAAAGGGCAGTAATTGGCTCTCATGAATATGGATAATTTCGCTTCTGCTCACCTGACGGGGGGGGGGGTATTTCCTCTTGCACGGGAAAGGCGGGTTGTGTATGAAGCTAGTGATTTCTTACTCAAATCTAGCGGTTTTGGTTGTAACCAAAATTACAGGATGATAAGCTCCGTGTTATCATGTTATATCACTAATCTACTAATACGATGATATATTGCATGAACAAAGCCGGCGGCGCTAGCCGAATTCGTTTAATACGCTCCGTGAAGTCACGAAGGTTAAGCGAATTCGAGACTCGCGGGTTCTTGGTTAGGTGATCGCCCAGGAACCCCGGGATCTAACGTCGTCGAGCCCCTGGCCGAAGGGATAAAAGGCACTGACAACGACGTGACTTGACTTTAGATTATTGTAACGGAAGATTACTCCAGAAATAACGCACATTAATGGCTGATTACTCCTCAGTGCAAAGCGCTCAACGCCCCTTAAGGGGCTTGGAGACGCGTTGCGTCAAGGTGTAGAAGCAAAATTTTAAAAAATTCAAGACAACTGTATGTCGCCATGTTGTGATAAGCGTTACAAAATTAAAGATAGAGATTTTTCTTCAAATGAGATTTGTTGTCCATAACCAGCTCTTTCATTAAGTTCATGCACAATTTTTCAAATTTTTTAGTAGTTTTCGTGCAATATTCCGTGCAATTTGTACGCTTTAAATAATTAAAAAACAATCCAAAATTTTTTCTTTAAACTTCTGTTTGAGGTGTATTGCTCTATGCTTTGTATTTTTCAAAAATTACAAAAATGTAGTTTTGTAGACTTGTTTCTTACATCGTTAGTATTTGCAATAGCGACGATTTGTTCACATTATATTCACGCTGTGATCGGTCTGGGAATTTATTGGGCAAGATGACTTCTATTGACAGATGTTCTAGCTTATATCTTTGCAGTAAAAACTTTATTCCAGAGTGTGAAGTATATTTAGATGTGTTCAAAGTGGGTAGAAAATGCTTCGTTACGAAATCGAACGAAATCGAAAACGAAATCATTGTTATGCATGGTAGGTACATATTCTAATAATTCACCTTGAAATGTCAGTTATTTTTAAAATAAATACACAAGCAGTGTGAAATCATGTACAATCACTATTGTAAAGTCTAAACAACCAAAGTAGTATTATTCATTATTTATAAATCAATTCAGAAAAAAATTCTAAGAGTTTAATTGTGTGACCAAAGAATATAAATGAACATTTTTGCACTAAATCGGTGAACAGTTTGCAGAATATGCATGAAAAAAACTGAAAATGGAAGCTTATCCAAGCAGATTAGCATGTGATATTTCTAGAAATGTGTACAATGGTAAACATGCAGTTGCTATGTGTTTTCAATAGCATTAAAAAATAAATAAGGTAACTTGTAGAGGTTATGATTTACACATCACACTTGAAGATAGAATTTCTTATAATTGAAATGGTAATTTTTAAGATTAATAAATGTAAAAGTTTATTTATTTATCTTATTATTTTTCATTTTTGTTTAATTTTTTTGAAGTTTCAGTTGGTATTTGGGGCAAATTCAGAGAATGCCATTAGAATACCATGCTCGTTTATCAAATTTATGTGACAACGTGATCCTCATACTAAACTATATTGATATGGTAAATGTTTATGTTGTTTATTGTGTACTATTTTTAATTAATATTAATAATTGATTTTTTCTAATTATGGGGAAATCGAAACTGTACAAGATTTGTACAGTTCAATTTACCAGCTAACAGTAAGGATTAAAAATATATTTTTAAAACTATTAAATTTTCAAAAGATGATTATGAAAAAAGTTGAGGGAAGCATTTGTAATTCTTGAAGACACACTGGATCTCTCATAAGGGTGCCAGACAAACTTATTGATGTATGAAAAATATCTGAGAATAAACATAAGGTTGGTCTTCTTTGAAAATTATGGGACATGATGGTGAAATGTCAATTGATTGTGAAGTACTGGACTTAATTTACCTATACTATTATTGTAATGATGATGATAACCATTTTTCAATTATTTTAAATATCTTACAATGATTAATTATTATAATATCTTAAGTCTGAAGACAATGAATGGAATAAACAAACATACTAGTAAATTGTATTTCAAATAATTTTAATTATTGAAATAACATGATTTGTTATTACATACTTTCATTTCAACGACTAAAAAATGTATTAATGTACAATGTATTCAGTATGTCCGTTAAGGTATTAAATGGAAAAATAAATCATGATATTTCAATAATCAAAATTATATGAAATACAATTTACAGGTATTGACTGTTCATTCTATTGAACGCCTTCAAACATACTGTCATGGTTTCTGTATATCTATCATAAATATATATTCCCGCCACCCCTTCTGAAATATCTCCACCTGAAATTACACAAATAAATAAACGCGTACGTAATTATTTACCCATGGATTGCGAAAAATTATTCCTATACAGGAAATCGAAAATAATAATATTACTGCTTTGGGAAGAGGTATGAATTCAAATTTATTCCGTATTTTGCTGGGATAATACCGTCGGAAATAATAACTCATATGTTTTCTAATTGAAACCAAATAACTTGATTCTGAATTTATTCCGTATTTTCGTTTTTTCTTTCTAAAATGTTCGCGAGAATCTTCTCGCTACTTGTAACTAATTTAACAAATAACAGCAGACAACAATACATACAAAAACCCTTTTCACAATATCCTAACAATAATATTTACAATTATTTTCTGTTCATTTAGCAATCGAAATTTTCACCATTAAGCAAGTAAATTTTGTCAATTTAATGAAGCAACAATTAATTCAATACTGAATCATTTCATGCATGGTCATATTCTCTCAATACCTGAAAATAAAATGACATTCTTGGCCTTGTTATAATCTATAAATAATATAATATTAAATGTTTGTTTACACTTCCCTTTGCTGTAGTTCTTCGACCTCGTGATCTCCATCATCCATATCACTAGTTCTCACTAATCGTAAACGAGAACATCCTCCATTTTCCGCTGCATTTCAACATTCCGACACACTTTCATCATTAGAACTTTCATCCATCCATCCGTCACGTAACTCGGCTCGACTTCGTCTGAAGAAGTTATATCTTCTGACCACGTTGTTTTAAAAACAAATGACGACTGGTTAATTACAACGCTCTTTCGTTTTTCTCCGATAATTTATGTTAATCTCACTCAATAAACCTCGCGGTATTGTCACAATTTCCACAAAATATTCCCAATTAATGACATTGTTCGTGGTTCATTTAAAAAATGCTGGTTTCCTTTTATTTAATAAATAGAGTTTTTGTTCGTCACCTTTTTATAACATCTGACGGTCTTCTCTCAATGTATAATACTTCTTATGATTACGAAATCTATTTCCTATTGAACAGTACAACTTGGTGACATGTTTTTATCATCAAAATTTGCCATAATTTTATTTGTTGCCGTCCCCATAGTCTATTATAATCTTCGCTTCCGATAATGTGAATAATTACGACTTATGAATTTTCACTTATGTACTTTCATTTGTTTGTTCATGTTTTTGCACAGAAAATTAAGCATATTTTTTAATAAAAAATAAACGGTGGACGCTTCTTAATAGACCGTCACAATACAATGCTTAAAATCACTGAATATATTAATATACAATCAACGTAACTAATTTGCAATATGATTACAATTGTTATCTCATCTACAATTAGTTAAAGATATTGGCATCTATAAAATAGTGAAGTGACATTTTGTACAGTGGTTCTAAAAAGTACCTTCAAGGATGGAGACATTCGTTTTTTCCTGACATTAATTTCATGTTTTTGAAGCATCTATAAGAAGTTAAATGAAGTGGTTGTTAGGAATTCATAGAAGTTAATAGAGAGAGAATACAATTCAGATAGCACGTGTCAACCAAACAAAGTATTTCATGAATAACGTGGAAACTCTTTCGCGGTAAAATCTAGTGCTCTACTCTATTTCTCTTTGTGAGAAAATGCCAAGAACTTACAGGTGGAACTAATGTTAAATCTTCAAAACCAATTTATTAGAACCATAGCGCAAATTGGGTCATGATTCTCACATAAAAGATACTTTCAATATTTTAAAATTCTTGCCTTCCCATGTTGATCCATATCGAGAACCATAATGCTATCAATTGAAACGCCACACTTTTATTCACCGCCATAGCACTACAAGTAGACAATACAATTATCTATCTATATATTTAGAAAAATAAGGTATTCTGCCATGGCGTCGTTTAGAGCTTCTACTGAACCGATTGTAGTATTCTTTTTCCTTTAAATGAAAGAATGTGATCCCTAGATGTGTTATCAGATATTGTTTGTGTTGATTCACCAACATTTACGGTGAAAATTAATTAATTAAATCATTTTTTTATAGTACGCTTATCAATAGTCAATTGTTTCCTTCCAAAGGGTGGCTGTTTCAAAATCGATTATATGAAACGATAGATGCGAGTCCACGCTACTTCATGGTGACGCTGCTTGATGTTTTGTTTTGATTGTTGAGATTTGTTTACAATTCGTCAAGGTTATGTTTCACTGTAATAATTGCATTGTGGCTTTGACAGTTTGCATGTATTTGCTTAGGTGGTGTATTTTTTAGAGAACATTCGGACAGTGGGTTTTGCTCGGTTGTACTGAAGTAGTGAAGTTGTTCACAGGTTATGTCGAATTCCGAATCGTTGCCCACGCGCCCCAAAAGTCGCAAATGTACATGGAAAGAGAAATTCAGCGTAGGTGCCGTGATAGTGAGGTCATTTCGTTTTCTGTTGGGTGGTTGTCTATGAAATGTCAATTTTATTCTGCTTTGTACTTCCCATGCGAGAGAAATTCTGCCAACGAGTTTACTCTGTGTAGCTTAAATTGGAAAATAAGTTTACCTTCGAGCAATAAGCCTGAAGTAATCAAATTTGTTTATAGGAGATGATCACACATCAAAAAACTTTAGAAATAATTTCCGTCAGTATAATAATGCTCTTTCTTTAGTGTCATTTGGTGTATGATTGCAATATGTGAGTCATATTGCAATGCCACCTTGTCATGGGGCATACGTTTTCTAAAGTTTGGAAACTCCACATCACAGAATATCTTCACTGTACCCTGACGATCCAAAGAATGCAACATATTGGGAACATTAGTCTGGGCACAGTATTTTACATTTATCTCAAATCTCACCGTCAAATTTTGACGGGTTCTCACTAGTAACTAATAATACTCTGTGAGAAAAGCCCTACACAAGCAGAAATTACTAAAACATTCTGTCACCAGATGATATGAAAAGTTACAAGAATGACATAAGGCTTTTCTCAAAAGTAAAGTCTTCATAAATTCATAGTCAAAGCAATTTTAAAATGAATGGTTTTCACATATCCAACGGCATTTTAAAATTTAGGTACAGTCAAATGACTGTTAGTAATAATTCTGCAATAAATGGGAAATATATAAATGTTACTTATGTGATATGTATATTAATATACTTAGGAAATTAAGAATATATGTGAACTGTGTAGGTATTCTGTTTGTTAGCAGGTTATATGTGATTATAAGAATTGTAAGTTATAAATTTGTAATTTCAGAAAATAATATGTATAAATTGGATATTATTAACATTGAAATAAAGAATTGAGTTGAAATATAGTACACTACTTTTTTTTAATTTGTCGGCCATTCTTGAAAAATATTAAAATTTAAATATTTTATTTGACAATGAAAATTTCTTGTTTAGTTCATCTTCAAGTACATTGTTTTATATTGAGAATGTATTACAAGCTGCAGACAAGTAAGAATTATGTAGTGAAAGAGCTGATGTGCATATTATAAAAGAAAAAAGTTGTCTTGTACTGAAGTGCATGGGAATAGGTCTGTTGTAATCTTACTTGGTTTTGAATTCTTGTGTTGTGTGCTTCACCTTATTAGTGAAGAATTTCTTTATCCCTGGCGAAAATTCGTGTTGTGGTGATCTGTAAAGCAGCTGTGCACAACGCGTTTTTCACTTGGTTCACTGCTCCTGTCCATACTGCACAGTAGTCCACATCTCTTTTACACTCATAAAGAACACAATGTGAACACTTACACACTCTGTACACATCCACTGGTCCTCTGTAGCGGCACATGCCTGTCACAATATGAATTTCAACGTTGCAGACATTTCATTATACATTCGTACATTTAAGGGCTGTTAAAATATCCTACATGCTCTACAAGTTCTTTACACATTCATTTCAAACATGTTATTATCCTTACGTACATCACGTAACTTGTAGTTCATGAACTAGTGCATATGTGAGATATGCAACGAGATCCGGGATCACGTATGTTTTATTTAAAGTGACAGTGCTGAATGTTCTGATATGAAGGAATTTATATAATGTTTTGAATTAATGCTGTTTTGAATTGATTTTTAAATAATGAGGACGCAAACAAATATTGGTTAGTATTATACGCGCACTTTTTCTTGCGTCTCGCTTTGCTAGATGCGCGAGGTGTGGAAAGTTTGGTTATTTTGACAAAAATAATTTTATATCGAATTTCTTGTTCGTTTTTCGGTGCAAAATAGTTTTTTTACACGAAAGCAAACATTTATGGTTATCAGGTTTGGTTAAACAAGGCTTGTTGCTATCATTTATTGGTATTTCAACTAATGTTGGCGAAGGAGTGCGGGTAGGTATTCCGGGGCTCAAGAAAACGTGCGCGTATAATAGCAATGAATTCGCACCCTTTTAGAAGATTGCAGTAAAGACATTAGTCAGTGGTCAGTGGGCGGATTTCGTGAAGTAAGCGACAATTTACGGTGGAAATACCATTACTTCATTTCAAATTTGTTGCTGGATGTCTCGAATCGATTGTTAAATCTTGAAATTACCAAATGCAACCATGTTGAATGGTAACCAAACACCTTTCGTATCATCATGAATGAATTGCTATACCCGTAAAGAGTTTACTCATGAAATAATTCTAAAACAGTCGTGTTCACTGGTAAGCAAACACGTTTCTTTAATTGTGACTAACTTTAATATATTATTCATATTAATATTAGTACATTTATTGTTTCAGTGATAACCCAAAAAACCATTAGGGCTACCTTCTCCAAACTGTCGAGTGGTTAGATTCGGATAATTGATGTGATAGAAAGGGAAACTGAAAAAACAGTGCAGTATGGCCTAGGGTATTCAAATGCCTGGTATTTACACATTGACCACACTATGAAGATTCTTACTTTCCACCAGTTCATGGGCAGTGATTTTGTCAATTTCCAAAATTGCGTGTAAATTTCAATGAAACAAACAACAAAATATGTATGCAACATATGTATTGACTCAGCGAGAAAATATGGTTATATTCATGTTCTAAGTTTTTTTTTAATTATAGCAGATAATATAATTTGTTTAAAGAAGTGTAATGACTTATTTGGTATTCAAACGGTGTAGCAAAGTCCTTTTTTTGAAAGTGGGCAAATAACATTTATAGAATTAGTGTCATGAATCTTCAATTCATATATCGTGTTGCTCCATAGCATTTGTTTTTAATTCGTGATTTTCTCAAAATTAAAATTTAGAATAATTCTTCTTCATTCTATCGAGAAACCAAGATACATTTGAGTTATTATGACTGGTATAAAGATTAATTCTATTGTAGTACTAGTGAGAACCCATCACAATTTGACGGTGAGATCTGAGATAAATGAAAAATATTGTGTCCAGACTAATGTTCACAATATGTTGCATTGTTGGATCTGAAGGGTATAACGAAGATATTTTGTGATGTGGCGTTTCCAAAATTTTGAACATGTATGGCCCATGACCAGGTGGCAATGCAATATCGGCACCAAATCACATATTTGAAGTGCGAATATTAGAAGTCGGTGATGAAATGAAGCGCTATCGTACGAAAAAGGAAACTCACGAGTGAACAGCCAGAATTTTCGTTATTATTTTGAAGTCAAATGCATATATTCTAATACTGTATGGATATTATTAGCTATGCAATGCACATAGTTTTGATAACACTGCACTAGCAACAGTGCTTTGATTGCTTCTTGGTTGAATTGGACATTTTCAAATAATATCTGAGGTGTTAGTAGCGGAGAAAATGCAATATTTCAATATTACGTTGCTGTTTCCAATAACACGAGTAAGTATGAGCTATTGTTGCTCCACTATTTCTTTCTAAAAATCGCCGTTCTTTTCCCACAGCATTACAATACTTTGTCAATACCGCGTAAGCAGTTCGCGAAAAAGTAATGTAGTGCTACAATAGCACATAGTTTCCCATTTATTTAGTTATAAACAAATTTCGAAAAAATCGGAGAGTGTCAGGAGGATGATACATTGACTGTACTTTTAAATGTTCCTTGATCTATCCGTGAAGAAAATGAAAAAATACTCGGAATGGCTTTTGATATTTTTTTCAAAATAATTTGCGTTAAATTCAAGCAATAATTGTGCAAATCTCATTTTTTCAAACAAATTGAGCATGACCTACTTTAAAGATCGCTTTTAGTAAAGATTTTGTTTAAATGCTGTCGAAGCACTGTGCCGCCTTATCTTCAGGTACATTTAATAAGTGTTAGTAACATCAAATTGTCATCTAATGGGAGTTATGTGCATAAATGATATATTTTAAGCAGTTGACAATGACATTAACCTCTAGTATAATACCATCTACGCATGTATAATTTGTACATGAACAGGTACAATTTGAACATGTTTGGAAACTTCATACTTTCAAGTTGGTGGTAAGTGTTAAAACCTGAAAACAGTTTCATTTATTTTCGATATTATATCAATGTGATAATTTAACTACTGAAAGATTTATTGTATTTCTGCGACGAGTGACGATTCCGTTGTTTTGAACGTGAAGAGGACGGTGTATTGAATAGTTTTGAATTTGTGCTTCAAATCTTTTTCTATATTTTCAAGACAATTTTTTAGTTCACTTCCATAATATCTTTTATCTAATTACGGTAAAGCATAATCTACTGGTTGTATTTCAACAGTTGCAGCTTAAGTGAACGAAAATCTACGTAGCCATATTGCCAAATTTTGCAAGTATTAACTTCAATAGATTTTGTGGGTAGCATACCTTCTCATTTTTGTATTGAACTTCACTTTTTAATTTATGGAATACACATCAATCTTACACTTTTAAAATATTAAGCTAGGTTATTATTGTTCTTATCTGAGTTTTCTTGTATTTATTGCAATTTTTATCACGTACATTTAAACGCACTCGTGACATAACTACTACTCGTTCTACTCTTTTTACTCTCTACACTCTCAAAGCCGACCTTCTGAAAGCCTTCACACACGTAAACAATAATTTAGATCAACATATCTGAAGGTTGGAAGAGGTCGTTCTCTACCCAAACGATTGGGTACAAGTCGGCAAACCCGCGAATAATACCAACCGTGCACCCGTGACTGTACAGAAGACACAGACACAGCAGCCAGTCACAACTCAAAACAAATTTAGTGTTTTAGATTATGAAACAGATTTTCCTTGCCTACCTAATCCTCACAACCCTTCTCTACCATCGACAAATAACATGCACAAACCAACGCAAACAGGCAAGGAAGCGCGTCAAAACCAAAACACGTAAAGCTGCGCGTTCTAGCTCACTTGAAAACAAAGACATTCCTACTGAGTCTAAAAAACAGGTACTTATTTTAGCTGACAACCATGGCCGCCATATTTCCTCCATTCTCAGTACGAAGTTACCCTCCAACTTCTCAGTCTCATCTATTTTTAAACCTAACGGGAGGTTTTCAGATGTCACTGCAGAGTTGGACACCCACACGAAAACAATGACCAATCAGGACACAGTCATTATCATAGGAGGGCAGAATGACATTAACTTGGGCGGTAACTTTACACCTGAACAACATGTTAACAAATTACAATGTGCCGCCCAAAATACTAACATTGTAGTCTCGACTCTGCCCTTCTGGTACAACAGACTGTGCTGCGAGATTAAGCACGCAAACCAACAATTAAAACTGCAACTGATAGAAAGAAATGTCACACTTTTTGAAATTAATTTCCTCTCAGCAAAACTCTTCACCCGGCATGGTCTTCACATGAACTTTGCTGGAAAACACGCAGTCGGTAAGAAGCTTGCACAATACATCAACGGCAGCCCTACGCAGTCTCCTGCCAAAAATCCATCCTTTTCACCTTCCTTACGTTCTCCACCCCCACCCTTATTTCGAACCCTCTTACCTTCTCCTCTGAACCTACTCCCATTTCTCCCATCCCCACTACGAATTCATCTACACCTGATGCCCCATTTTCCTCACAACCTGTCACTGCCATTACAACCTTCGACCACGCACTCGAGGTAAAAATGGTGTAAACATAGCAACTACAAACAGATGCAGCAGAAAAACGTTCCTGTAAGTAAACGATCAAAGATAAACATTCTCTAGCAATTCTACCGTGCGATTTAAATCAAATGGATGTTTTTTGCTTTACAGAACATTGGCTATCTCTTAATGAACTTAGCATTTCCAAATTTCAAACTTTTACCTTGCAGGCTTTTATTGCAGAGAGAGAGAGAGAGGGAGAGAGAGAGAGAGAGAGAGAGAGAGAGAGAGAGAGAGAGAGAGAGAGAGAGAGAGAGAGAATCGCATAAAGTTCCTACATATGGGGGTTCTTGTATTTACGTGAGAAATAACATTGATTCTATCTCCTTGACGGAATTAAATGTGTAATTAACAATACTACTCGATATGAAGTTGAAACTCAATATTTAAGATATAGTGACCACGATGCACAAATTCTTACCATGATAAGAAATGCGAACACGGACACAATAAAGATTACACGTATGACTTGATTGTTGACTAAAAGTAAAATATAATTATTCATTGATTACTTGATGCAGAAGTCATAGGACGCAGTTTATAATACTGTTGATACAAACGGTAAATATATTTGTTTTTTTTTCAACGCTTTAATTTCATTTTAACACTTGCTTTCCTCTTCGAAAAAGAAAATTAAATATTTCATGGAAAAGCAATTCTTGGATAACTCAAGGGATTAAAACATCATGTAAAACAAACGAATTCTTTCTTTCATTTCTAATCGTCATAACGTATCTCAAGAATTCCTCATCTACTTTAAAAAATGCAAGTCATTGTTAAGAAAAGTAATAAATCAGGCTAAAATCTTGACACACGATCAGGATATTTTGAATTCAAATTCAAAAATGCGACCAAATCAACTAGAAACATTGTAGAGAATGTTTTAAAATATAACGATATGAATGAACGACCCGGCAACAGTGGCTAGTCACTTTAACCAATACTTTTTGAGAATTGCCGCCGATTTCACAAGGGTCCTCAGCCACAAAATTCGATAACAGACATTTCCCCAAAAATGTTAGACACCCTGTTTGTTTCCGAAACTTCTAATAAAATTTTCAAAATAATCGGTGAACAAAAAAATTAATATTCAGCCGGTTTAGATGAATTCCCGGATTCTTTGTTAAAGATCTGTACGCCTCCCATTATACACTCGTCAACTCACATATTTCATTCATCCTTATGCACCGGAACGTTTCCAGATATTTTTAACACCGCTAAGATTAAGCCACTCTTCAAAATAAGAAATTATAAAATATCGGCTTATTCTTCTTCTGTCAGGTTTTTTAAAAATATTAGAGATATTTTACGTACGAATGGAAACCTTTCTCAGTAAACACGACGCGCTTTCAGATAGCCAACATGGATCGAGAAAATAAAAATCAACGGAAACAGCTATATTTTCCTTTCTTAAAGATGTCGCCCCATTATTGGACCAAAACGAAGCACCTATTGGATTATTCTTAGATCTCTCAAAAGCTCTTTACGTCATTGATCATTACATTTTACTTTCAAAATTACCTTAATATGTAATCCGTGGTATTGCCGTATATTGTTTATGTTCGTACCTTAAACAACGATCTCAAAGATTGGAAATACCTTTCTGAAATTATGGAACATTATGTACACACCTTTCCGATTCTTTGCCCATTGCACGTATTTTGCCCATTGGAGGTCCTCAAGGATTGATTTTAGGCCCTATTCTCTCTTACTCCTCGTAAACGATATGCCCTCGACGATTCGAAACGGAAAAACAGTTCTCTTTGCGGATGATACGAACATTTATTGTAATAAAAAAACCGTAAATAGTACATTATCAGATGTTTCCAATAGGTTCCGAAATAACAAATTAATAGTATATGAAAAGAAAACGATTTTAATGCAGTTTTCCATTTCAAATAAACAATTCTTTGCTCCATTGAAAATGAACGGTGTACCATTGGCTGATGTTAAGAATACAAAATTTTTAGTTTTCTGAATTCAGTCAAACCTCAAATGGAACATCCATTTAAATGAATTGAACCCAAAATTAAGGTCATTATGCCACGCGTTCAGAATTCTTGAAAATTCAGTCAGCCTTCATACTGCTCGCTGTGTATATTTCGCAAATGTTCATTCCCGCCTGAGATAAGTCATATTCTGGGGAAATACATCTTATAGCTCCCAGACTTTTAGATTACAAAAACGAATTGTACGAATAATTACCAAATCCCACCCACGTGATTCATGTAAGCCTCTCTTCATTAATCTAGGAATTTTACCATTACCTTGTCTGTTTATAAACGAATCAGTGGTTTTTGTCAAAAATGACTTGCTTAAGGGCGGGAATATATTTTCAGAAAACGCCGATGTCTATTACTATAACACTCGACGTAGAAATCATATTCATCGGGTGACAGTATCAACGTCTCATTACAAAAAAATCACATACAACACATGTACATTATTTTTCAACAATTTGGCAGATTAAATTAAATGATTAAATTCGATATAAAAGTTTAAATCCCAAGTGACATCGTTTCTGCTTGATTATCTGTACACGTCTTCTAGAATTTAGTGTTAAATATAGTTATTCAAATTATCGTTTCCTTGTTGTCGCGTGAGAAAGTATTATTCCTTGACGAAAGACATGATGGATAAGAGCCCAAAATTTATTGCTCATTTATCCTTGGAAATAGATTTTATTACATCGGAGCGTTTGTTTTTCACAATTCAAGAAGTCTATGGCTTAGTGTAGGGATCACACAATTTTGAAAACGTGCACAAAATTCACTTCTCCACATAGCACGTCATACACAGAATTTTAACTGTTTAACGATGTAAATAATAATAATAATAATAAGAAGAAGAAGAAGAAGAAGAAGAAGAAGAAAAGTGTAATGCTTGTTTTCCCTCCGGAGGTGGCGGTGGTCTTCTCTCGTTGGATGGTGATATCCGGCGACGATCTATCGTCCACTAGCGGGGTTTTCCCAAATTAGGATACCTTCAGGACATGCTCTAACCGGTCCCCCGGCATGTGTGGTTGCGAATGCATGTTAGTGTGTGTAAGCAAGGGGTGAGGATAGGACAAGGAAGAGGAAGGAAAGATCGAGCGCGTTTCGTGGCCCGTTGGTTAGGATATTGATCCAGCATTCGCCGCGTGTTGTTCAGAGAAACCAAGGAAAACTACCGATCAGAGCAACTGGCTGGCGCTCGGATTCTCCTCCAGAGAACGGCTAAATCCGACGTAGATGACTAGCTGACAGTGTTAAAAAATGTAAAGAGTGATGTGACGCGTCAGGTATGAATGTTTGCTATTGTATGCAATACTATTTCTAAGTCGCATTAGCGCAACTTACCTTCAGCAAACCCAAGGGGCGAATTCAGATGACTACGGCGGACGCCGAGGAGTGGCAACAACTAACGGTGCGCTTGGTTGTGCAGGGCACCCGTCTGAGAGCTCGACTGAAAGGAAAAAGTTTTTCCCATCGCCGCCGCTCTGCCTCCTCCCACGCCGGGGCGTGCAGCGCCGTGGCCCACGAGAGAGAAAGGCCTAGGCGCGAGACGCCATTTTATCTGTGACGTAAGCAAAGCCGTGCCGTGGTGCTTGCCGATGGTGGAAGCTTGTGTGTACTTGGTGGTTCTTGTGTTGTTATTTTGAAAGTGATCGATGGTGTTATACGCGATATTTGTGTTTTATACACGATATTTTGTTTTATGCTATATTAGTATTACTGGACTTTATTTTCCAGAGGTAAAATTATTATCTGTGTGTGTGATTTCTTCACTGAAATACAGGAACACGAGAATTGAAGGTTATGTGTTGATTGTGTTCAAGTATTTCGAGAGTTTTTTTTTCTATTTTCGCAGTTTACCTGTTCTCTGCTGGAGGATATTTAGAGAACTCTATCTTATAATTGTACGAAAATAATAAGTATACAGCCGGTAGGTATAATTAGGTTGAGATGCTTTTACTTTGTTTTTATGCATCTTTCTTCCCTGCTTATATGCCAGATACTTACTATAGGTGTCTCTTTTTCAGGTGAATTGTTAATTTGGGTTTCTAGTTTACTTTGGTTTCCATATTTTTAGAGCAGTTCATCATTATCCATCTTTATTACAATTTATATTTCATTGTAAGTATTCATATGGAAATTGAAATTACTGTGAAGTGTTTTTTTATTATATTTTCTAGAAGTTCCCATAATGTGCTCTTTCTAATAGAACTTCTGTTTATATGGGTTTCATCAACTTGTGCTTATCATCCCCTTTACAATATATTATGTGTGATTAAACTTAATTTATTTAAAAAAACTTAATTTATGTTAACAATGTTGATTTCAGTATTTGACTTTTTGCAGGTCTTAAAAATGGGAAGGTGTTGTAGTGTGTATGGGTGCAAAAGCAACTACAGATCTCAAAATGAAAACGTCAGCACTTTCTCCTTGCCTCATCCTGTGAAAGAAAAGAACCTAAGAGCTCGGTGGCTCAGAAAAATACCCACAGACCTGACAAAAATTAAAAATCCCTATGTTTGTATTAAACATTTTAATGAGGATTGTATTGTGTGGTATGAGGAGTTTGTTGTCAATGGGGAATTAAAGAAATTCAAGAGAACATATCCGAAATTGAAACCAGACTCTGTTCCAACAATATTTCCTAATTTGCATGAACGTTTCTCATCCGATAAACGTCCGTGTAGGAGATTATGTGATGCAGAACAGGAAACATTGAAATTGGCTGTGGCTGCAAGTTTGGAGGCTTTTAAAAACCATGAAGATGACCTAGCCTTCAATAGTGTGACAGAGATGGCCAAATACTTTTACTCAAAACGTCATGAATACAATTTGAAGTGGACTTTAATTGAAGAAAGTGATATGATATTAATATGTCTAGTAAATGTGAGTGATGTTCCTTGTATCACTGCTTCAATTAAAGTTATTAATGACTTTAGTGTTAAAGTGTATTTAAAAGATATTAAAATACCTTTAGAAAAGTTACCAAAACATCTTCACTCAATTACAAACAAAAATTTGTTTGACGAGTTGTTGAAGAACATTGAAGACATGGTCCAAAATAGAACTGTTTATAAGGTATGCTGCATTAAGCAAGTTATTGAAATGCTGGAGACACATTTTGTAGAGGATCGTTCTTCTCAACTAGAATTTATTATAGATCAGATCCAGTTTTTGATTGTCAGAGAAAATAATCGTAGGTATAGTGGTAGTACATTAATTGTTGCTTCATCATTGTATATTCACTCCCCAACAGCTTACAATGCACTTTTGAAAAGTGGTTATGTATTTGTACCCCACCCACGTACTTTACAAAAATTAATTTCTAGGATTAATGTAAATAGTTTAAATTTAGAAGGTAGTGTAGAATACTTAGAATTGAAAAAGAAATTTTTAAAGGATCATGAGTGTATTGTAAATGTAATTTTAGATGAGATTTATATTGAGCAACAACTGACATTTAAAGGTGGATCAGTATATGGTATGTGCAAAGATAATACAGACAATTTACAGGTTGCTAAAACTGTTCAAGTTTTTATGATCTCAAGTGTTCTTTCGCAGTACAAGGATGTGGTAAGCATTGTACCTGTGAATAAATTAACCGCTGTACATTTGAGATCCATGCTGATCCAAGTGATTTTCAAATTGGAAGAAATGGGATTTGTTGTTCTTAGTGTTATTTCTGACAATAATCCAGTGAACAAGAAAGCATTTGAACTTATGACCCCAAATCACATTTTACAGCCATCAATTCCACACCCGGTGAATAGTGAGAGAAAATTGTTTTTTATATTTGATACTGTTCATGGTCTAAAATGTATTCGAAATAATTGGATCTCTAAGAATGGAAAATGTTTAAAGTATCCAAGTTTTGATGATTTTAACACTTTAGTCACAGCTGATTTCAAATTTCTTGAATTATTGTACAATAAAGAAAAAAGTTCTTCAGTAAAGTATGGTCACTTGTTGAGTAATAAAGTATTGTTTCCATCACGTATTCAGAAACAAAACGTATCTTTAGCTCTTAAGATATTTGATGAAAGGAATGTTTCTGCACTGAAGTGTATGTTAAAAAAAGATGCTGATTTTGCTAACTGTGGCCCCACAATACAATTAATGGAAATTATTTGTAAATGGTGGCGCATTGTCAATGTGAAGAGTGCATTTGAGGGCCAAAGGTTCAATGATATCTTCAGAGAAGCTGTTAGGGAAGATGTTTTTCACCAAATTGACTTTTTAAAGAAAATGTGTCATTGGTTGAAAATTTGGAAACATTCTGTTCCTGCATCAGAATGTCTGAGTGCACAAACCGTGCAGTCTCTTTCCAATACATTGGATGCTTTTGTTGCATTAATTCCTTATGTTTTTGAGAAATATAATGTTAGTTACATTTTGTTGGGGAAATTCCAAAGTGACAACTTGGAAGGTAGGTTTTCGTCATATAGGCAGCTTAGTGGAGCCAATTATTATATTAGTTATATTCAGCTGTTGGAAGTTGAGAAGAAATTAAGATTTAAGGATACTTTGGCTCTGTATTCCACGAACAAAGCTGTGCCCCTTAGGACTTTATTGCCATGCTCTGGCATGGTTAATAGAGGTGTTGACTTCAGTAAATATGCCGAGGTTTTGGAATTTGATTTTTCTTTTACTGACATTCCTGAAAATATTTTACCTGTGATAGTTTATATATCTGGATATGCTGTCATGAAAGAACTTTTCCTTAAGAAATGTAATGTATGTATGGCATGGGTACAAAGCAACAAAGAGGTAGACGTATGTATACCCAGTGATTTCTTATCCGAGTATGATAGGGGCAAACTGACAGTACCCACGGAGTGCTCAGTTATATTTACTGCAATTCCGTGGTTTTTGTTAGGAAAACTAATGGAAATTTGTGAAGCCTCATTTTTATGTGACACAAATCAATTATCAATCTTGTTTCAAATGTCAAAAACATTTAGTGATGGTTATACCTTCACAATAGACATAAACGAAAATTGTAAATGTAAAAGAAGTGCCAAAGACTTGCTTCACAGCATAATGCTAAGAGCATGCAAAACATTTGTCAATAATGTAATAAATATTAAAAATGATGACATTGTTGCTACAAAGTGTCAAAGACAACTAAAAAAATTTAAAACATAATAAAAATAAGACTCCTCTTATCAATTTGTTTTCTTCATTCTTTTTCCAGATCCTTGCCTTGTATTTCCTTTCCCGTATCAACTGGTAGTTTTATCATATATTAATATATATCATATATTACCATGAGTTATATCATGAATTAATAATATTTATTTTAATTTTGATATATTTATAAAAAACGTGCATGGCTTACAAATGAGAAGTTAAATCTGCATGTTTTCCGGGGCTCCAGTGTTAAATATTATTGTAAAGTAGGATTAGTGCGAGAAAAATATATTAAGTTAATGACGATTGCAGCTTTTTATTTCTACCATGAAGTTGCAATAAAACTGAATGAATAGCGTGTGATAGTCTGAACGCGTTAAATTCCACGAGCCAGGACTCGGGCACAGCACGGCTTTGCTGACGTCACAGATTCGCGCCTAGGCCTTTCTCTCTCGTGGGCCACGGGGCAGCGCGTGGCGGCGCGGGGCGACGCGGGGCGACGCTTGGCGACGCGGGGCGGCGTGGGGCGGCGTGGGGCGGCGCGGGGCAGCGCGGGAAAAATATTTTTCTGTACCTCTAACTGTCGGTATTTTCGAAAGCTCTTCGATTCCTCGCAACTGACGATTTGAGGCTAAAAGCTACCAATAATATCGTATTTTTCTTCCTTTGTACTTCACTTCTTCCGTGATCACTCACGTAATTTATTAAATAATTCAATGTAATTGTTATTATAAGTATTACTCAATCATTTTTATTCTCCCCTTTCTCTAGTTAATTCAAACTATTTCACTTGTGCCAAAAATATAGTTATTTTGTCAAAGAAATCAGTCATTTTCACATATCTTTCTCTCGCACGTTCATATTTAGATTAATATCCATTTGTTAACTGGTTGTATTTGTGAGTTCATGTGTCTTAAATAATGTTTTATAAAGTCATTATAAACTTTTCTGTTAAAATGAGATCAAATTAACGCATTTTCAGAAAAGCTCAATTGCTATTTTCTCAAAAACATCTCCCAATTCTTTCTTCAAACTTTTTGGACAGATACGGATAAATGCACTGCTTAAGGAGACATAAAAGACAGTCATTTTTCTGATATCTTTAGTTTTTTCAAAAAATACACAAGTGAATTTTCTTTGAAATATCCCTCTCGTCGTTAATATGCACATTTCCAGCAAAATTCATATTTTGTTGTGTTTGTAAGCAGAAATGCTTCAAATGACTTCCAATGAAGTTTTTTGAAGACTCAAAGATTTTCTGTGAAAAGACCTTCAAATTTAGCATTTACTATAACGCTTAAACAACGTATTCTTAAAAACGGCTCCAAAATGTTCAAAGAAAATTTTCATAACCGGCGAATCTTCAACAATATTCTTAAACTAATATTTCTGTTCTATTATAAAGATGTCGAAAAGTAAAAAAGTTTTTAAAAAAATTTAATTTAGGCGGCAATAGATGTCACCTGTCAAGAGGATAGAGCAATTCCGAAAAGGTATCCCAGACCAAAGAAATTAGTAAACTAACTAGTACGCGAAAGTCTGTGCCCTTACGTAGCACCACTAGTTTACTGCATCGTATACGTACGTAAATACGGAATAATAAACGTAGTACAGAGAAAGTTATAAAGTTATATAATGCTGCGGAAAATTCAATTTTTACGGTAATACATGTTCGGAGGCCCCTGGCACTGAAAAAAATGTTTTCTTTTCAAAACGTCTGTCCGTCTTTGTGTCTGTCCGTCTGTCGTCTGTGAACAACACTAGCGCCTAAAATATATGTAGAATTTTAACTAAACTGAATACCCTCTGGTAGATTTGATCTCTCGACGTTCTGCGATTTTGGATAACATTCTTTATTTTAGGGGGGTACTTTGTATGAAACCGGTGGGACATTATCAAACTTTTTCAAAAAGGATCCAAGTTTCTTTAAATTTCTTGTAAGAGTTAGTGATACACGTTTATAACGGTGGCTTGGTTCCGAGTTTCACTGTTAACTCTGAATTTTAGAAAATTGCAAAAATGTTTTCGAATCTTCCTGCGAATACAAAATTGAAGATAGAGATTTTCACGTCAAATGAAATTTGTTCTCCTTAATTACTCCTACCTCATACCATTAAAGTCATGTGCTTGTCATGTGCTTCTTCCATTATTTACGGGACTAACATAAATCCAAAATGAATAAAAATGCAATTTACAGTAATATTAATTCTTCCCATATAAATGAATTGAATTTCAAGATTATGAAAAACTATCTGTATGAAGTTTCTTTCTTTCACAACATTAATATACAAATAATATTAAAAATATACAAATAACACACTGCTAATTGCCCCCAAAAACTACATGAACATTATAATTTGGCATTTTAATATAATTTTTTAGTCAAGCAAGTAACCACATTCAACAAAAGAATAATCGATCGTAAGGAATAAAACTTTCCAAAATAAATGCCAGATTTAAAGTAGAAATGTAATTCTGTCCAAACAAACGAATTGAATTTAATGTAGTTTAACAACAGCTATGACAAAGTTTCCAACCTTTGCACTTCGTCATACTAATACAAATGGTATACTAGTAAGTGCCCAAAATACATATGAATAGGCTGATCCCGGGTTTACGGTGTACCTTAGCCACGGCTTCCTGGATTGCTGTGCCATGACGTGTTCCAAATCACTTCCAATATGTGTGCAAGAATGTTATCGTTTACTACACAGGAATCGTGTATATTCTTTTGAGAAACCTTTCAAAAGAAATTCTCTTCAAAGTGAGCCTTCTAATTTATTCTTTTATTTAAAATAAATTTATTCCTGTATATGTTGAGAACATTAAGAACACATACACCGCAAATGATTTTTAAAAATTAGTCGCAAAAAATGCGTTTGTAATTGTGCGTTGGACCAACACCCCCTGGATGTAGAAAGCCTCCACACTGATTTGTGACGTCATCAGAGGTAGGCCGGCCGACCGCTACGCAGTTACACTAGAAACCCGTACTTCGTGTACAATTCTGATAATGTATTACAAATATCTTTCTACTTAAAGCTCATGAAAGTGAAATTAGGTAACATATATTTAAAGAAACTCGTAAAATTCGTTTTAAATACATTTACATCTTACTTCTTAAGATTGATCCCAGGAACAAAATCCCCCCCCCCCAGATACTTTACAGCCCTAAACATTTAACATTATTACAAGGGATATAGTGAATAAATAAAGATTTAGGTTATGAATAAATCATAATGTACGGGCAAGAAGCCCAATCACATTTATTGATACATTAACACACAGTATATACATCACATTGTAAATTATCCAGTGAGAGTTTTTAACTTTCTTTTAGCCATTTTACAAAATATTTGGTCGTTGACCTTGCAATATTTTTTTCAAATATATTGACTGCTGTCCAAGTCAACATCTTAATTACTTGTTCTGAAGAATGACCATTGTGGCAAAGGTCAATAAACAGTACACATTCATTTGTATGTATTACATCAAGTGGAATTAATGAGCTGCTTGTCTATGATTTTTACACGATAAAAATACCTTTTCATGCTGAGAAAGCAATTTATGTATTACTACATAGGTAAAATACATTATGTGCAGGGTATTTCAATCCTCCACAATCTAATATCTCAATTAGAACAAATTATTTTTCAATAGGAAGTTCTGAATCGAGAGTCATTTCTTCTCTGCATGTATCACATTTAATTTTCACTAAAGTAGCATGCGCACAATAGCCTGCGATGTATGCAATGTGATGTTTAAGTCATTTTATATAGTACATTTAGCACTATCCTTAGTAAAATTTTGAAGAACAAATTCGGAGCCGTTTTTTTTAAAAAAAAGCACATATTGCACTTAATATTGCTCTAAAACCACTAAAATTTAAAAAAAGGTACATTAAGCTAGATAGTTCCGGATAAATCCATTTCAGCCGAAAAACGGGAGATTTCAACGGAAATACACGTACCCCTGATAGCGAAAAAGTGTTTATTTCAAAACGTCCGTCCGTCCGACTGTCTATCCGTCCGCCCGTCTGTGAACACTACTAGCGCCTAAACCACACGTACGATTTTTTCTAAATTTAAGAAACCTCCGTCCATCTGGCTCTAGTTGAAGCTTTGAGATTTTGGAAAAAATTCTTTAAAATTTGGGGGTACTTTGCATTAAGCTCTAGAAACATTTTCAAAATCTTTTCATATAAGCAGTTCTGACCAGGGCATTATGGGTCGACAGCCATCTTTTATACAAAGATTATTTTTCCTTCATCAATGGTTCCAGATTTATTAATTATTTTTATTTGCAAGGTCTCTTTTCCCTATTTCTTGGATAGCTGCTTGATGTAATCTTCCTTTCAAATTCTCATATATACTCTCTAAATCTAAATTTGAATTTATTCTTGCATTTGTGTCAGCCTCAATTTTTACAAAAATATCGTCGAATTATTAAAACTCCCCAAATTATATTTTAGCAGTTCAACCCTTTTCCCTTTTTCTTCAATATTAGTTTTAAGGAAATTCTAGGAATTTGATCTGAACCGTATGTAACCCCTCCTTGTACTCTTATATAATAAATTTTCATTAGGCACCTATTGAAATTATGATAAAATCCGTACTGATGCTTCAGTACAATGGAGCCTTATAATAAATATTTAACTTACATCAATAATTGATACTCATTTCCATGTGAAGGAATAAAATGGTTACTAATTACAGATATTCCAGAGATCAAGACGAACGTATTTTCCTGAGCTGAGCAAGATGAACTCATAAGTTTGTAACAACAAAGTTATCGTATATTATTAATACTGTTTCCAATTGTCATGAATTAAAATAATCAATATAACATAGAAGTTCCTGTGTCTTGTTTAAATTAAAACGAGACGAAAGCACTTCATAATCAATTATTGATTTCAGATCCTTTTTTTGCTTGGAACCATGTGTATTTATTGATTTCTTTATGATTGAATAATCCGTTCATCATTCTCATTGAGAATTGTTTACACACTTCTTCCAACTTTTTTCCATTTTCATTTACAACTTTTCCCTCATACCTACCCACTGATTTCCCATCATTTGTGCTACCAAAGCGCGCATTAAAATCTCCCAAAAGCATCAGGGTCATTTCATGCAAAACAGGGTATTTTATGTCACGACTCCTTCCAAATTGAAAATATTTGGGAATATTGTTGTCCATCTTGCCTACATCGTCGAGGTACAGTATGAACATTTTATAACAGATTGTTTGGGAACAATACACTCTTAAAATCTAAGACTTCTTGCGAACACCGCTAAATTCTTTAATTTTTCCCCTCATATTAACGTTTTCACAAATTCTAAACATTTGTGAGTAGATATAAGATACGTAGTACAATGTATTAATTTAATATCAATTTATATCGTGTTACTCTTGGTATACAACAAAAACAAGTCTTTATAAGGCAATTACTCGCAAGATAAGAATTTTAAATTTAAGAAAATCTGTTATAATATTGTATTCAGGACGTTCTAGAAGCTATTAAATTTTCTCGATGATATCTTAAAAGGAACAAAAAATATCATTAAAAATACTAACCTTAGCTGGAATGGGCAGTAAGAAACCCGCCACAACCATTCATTGCAGCGGCTCTGCTCGTGTGGCGGCTGTTTATGTTAGGTGTCTTTTGAAGTAAGTCGAAGCCAGATATTTTTGTGTATTTCTCTTTCAAACGAGACAATTAGCCATGCCAATGCTGTAAGTCTTCTAATAAGAATGCTTTATTCATAAGATTAATTCTAATATCCGATAGTCTCCTGCTTAGATTGTTTTCGCTTGAATCAATTTACTTCCAGTAACTTTATTCCTGCACATGAACTTAGTAAACTGCACTTCATGTTACGGCACCTTGCAACAATGCTGTTGTTTATCTCGCTTAATATTTTTTGTTTTATATTACTGTTTTATTCTATTTAAAACATTTTACTACTCACGTTTCATACTACAGTGTAAAATGAATATTATGTAAATAAATTTTACCTGTCACATTTTTGTTTAACGCGTATTCTTAGTTTCAAGCACGTATATTGTTCTTTAAATGCAGCTATTTCCAACTTTAGGTGCATATTTTTAATATTTTTAGTGCATTAAGTTCTTGGGCCTGGTAATTATTTAGTCGTAGTTAAGTAAGTAGAGTAGATTACATTTCAACAATTATGGGTTATTTCTTTAATTTACAATTATTAATTAGTTGCAATTAAATTGATGCTATTACAACACCGCTCTTTCCGCAACATTGTAGACAAAATCGTACCTTTTGTTTACGATTTGTAATGAATTCTACAAGTTATGACTGAAATGTGTTGATATGTGCAGCAATGTTGTCACTGAGATGGCTGTATAATTACTGAGATATGTTAAATCTGGTACTATAATGTCTCATGTTACTACGTGCGAGAAAGTACGTGCATTTTTAGCCCCACTTGTTCTGTATAGAGAGGAGTGGCGGTGAGTGCTGACCGGGACATCGAGCAGCTTCTGCAGGCGCTCCTGCACCGAGAGGCCTCTGCGCGGGCGCAGCAGCACGTAGACGGTGTCGATGTCGGGGCAGCAGAACAGCAGCTTCTCCAGCAGCACGCGCCCCACGAAGCCAGAGCCGCCCGTCAGCAGCACGCTCTGCCCGCGGTAGAACTCGGCCACCGTCCACGGCAGCACGTCCCCCGCGCCAGCCTCCAGCCCCCTGCGCCGCTGCTCCTCCACCATCTGCGGGCAGGGCAACGACAAATTATTCCAACGAAAACGAACCTCAACGCTCTGCCCGCGGTAGAACTCGCCCACCGTCCACGGCAGCACGTCCCCCGCGCCAGCCTCCAGCCCCGTGCGCCGCTGCTCCTCCGCCATCTGCGGGCAGCGCAACGACAACTTATTCCAACAAAAACGATCCCCAACGCTCTGCCCGCGGTAGAACTCGGCCACCGTCCACGGCAGCACGTCCCCCGCGCCAGCCTCCAGCCCCCTGCGCCGCTGCTCCTCCGCCATCTGCGGGCAGCGCAACGACAACTTATTCCAACAAAAATGAACCTCAACACTCTGCCCGCGGTAGAACTCGGCCACCGTCCACGGCAGCACGCCCCCGGCCAGCCTCCAGCCCCCTGCGCCGCTGCTCCTCCGCCATCTGCGGGAAGCGCAACGACAACTTATTCCAACAAAAACGATCCTCTACGCTCTGCCCGCGGTAGAACTCGGCCAACGTCCACGGCAGCACGTCCCCCGCGCCAGCCTCCAGCCCCCAGCGCCGCTGCTCCTCCGCCATCTGCGGGCAGCGCAACGACAACTTATTCCAACAAAAACGAACCTCAACGCGGAAAATAATTTATTGATATTTTCGGGCATATCATTGGCTCTGACTAATAGTCCCGTTATTGTAGGGAATGTTTTCATAACCAGAGGTGTCGTTAGTTCAACCTCTGTATCGGATATCCTTCACGTAGGTTTAGGGGGTATTTCACCGCCGGATATCTCCACCTACGGGTCATATGTCAGCTGAAAGAAGATATAAGATTCTTACTGGTCTCGTTGTCAAGTGTGGCGGTGTAATGCATGAATGTGTGTGCAAGTCAGGGAAGAGGATAGAGCAAGGAAAATGAGGGAAAGATCTCACGTGGTCTGTCAGATATAATACTGCCCCGAAATGCACTTGGTATGGATCAAGAAACCCCCAAACCGTGCAAAGCAAGTGACACGTAGTTAGGGTCGATAATCCACCTCCCTTGGGGCGCGAATCCTATAACCCCCGATAATAGTCGCTGCGGGGAGAGTTAATTCTGGCTCTCAGCTAAACTCAACCGGTCTCAGGCTGCAAGTTTTCACGCTCTCGTTAAGGTGATCTGAAAACCACAAACGATCTAAATAACTCCTATCGCTTTTCTGTGACACAAACTAAAGCATAAGACCTCAAATGCCTTTCATCATTATTGCTAATGAAACGATCGCTACATTGTGATAATCCCTTTTCAAAACTATGAACGTTCGGGGGCCCCAAACTTACACATTGACGTGAACGAGATCTGAGAACAACTCGCGATTCAAATAACTCCTATCGTTTTTATTTGAAATAAACTAATGTAGTTTGTAATTTTACGAATTGCCATTCATCAGAATTGCTCATAAAAATTGCCCCCCGTCTTTTACGCGTTCCTCGTGCCGATGGTTCAGAATAATAATCATTCAAGTATGAAAACGTCCTTTTCTCTTAAAGACCTTCATTTTAAAAGGGTGTGGAGATTCAATGACACAAACTTGCAAATGGAGATTTGGAAAATGATAAGATTTTTGCAAAAAGCATATAAGGAGAAATTTCATGTAATGGAGTTACTTGGTGACATTTACCCCTGACTAAGGCAACCCATCACGCACATGTGTACGACAGGTAAACAAAAACCCTTTGACTGTGCCAAACATTAACTGCCAAAAATCAATTCCTAATGTGGAAAATGTAGATGTAAAACTTCAATAAGCAAAATTTACTACATACGTTCATTAGCCAAAATATATTAAGTGCACTCCAATACATGTCTTAATAGTTTGCATCATTTATTTGGACACTCAAGTACATACGATTTCCTTGATTATTTATTGTAATTCGATTTTCATAATTTGTCGAATTGAAATTTCCATTCACCCTAATTTTGAAAGATACGTTCATATACAAACTTAAAACTATATTTGAATGTCCTCACGTCCACAAAACAGTTTTAACGTGGAACATTTAGGCATTAATTGCGAATAATATGCCGGAAATCAACACTGACTACGTAAATAAAATAGAGGAGGAGAAATTACATTTTACTCATGTATGCAATATAAAATTAATTGTAATACGTAGATGTGTGTAAATTAATTTTTTATTTAGTGCATTTGAATGAATTCCTGGAGCAGGTTGCGCGAGTTTTTAGTAATGGTTTTAGACCTATATCCTTTATCAACTAAAATTGTACTTTACACGTTATTAAGGAATACGTTTTAATAAGGACAAAGGAATGTTTTGCTACTTTTCTACGACAAACGATAATAATATCGAATGACGTAGAAAGCTGTTTTCCGTATTATTAGTATTGTCAGGTTTAAGTCCAATCGCTAACGCGAAAGCAAATGTTCAAGTTTTAAATTCAATTTTAATTACATTTTTAAATTCTCGTTACCATTCTTATGCAATTAACTACTAGCACGAATGTTTGTCAATGTTTCTTATGTTGTTTAAATGACAAATCACTATATCCATTGGGGTATCACGTAGTATACAATAAAACTTCGGCTGTGAAAATTTGCCAGTTATTATTTTACTATCAATACTTTACATTTACAGTTTACTGCATTACAGTTTTACGTTGACAGTACTCAAAAGTAATAATAATAATAATAATAATAATAATAATAATAATAATAATAATAATAATAATAATAATAATTACTATTATTATTAATATTATTCAATCTGTAGAAAATGAAATTAAAAATATACATCAAGAAAGCAAAACATTATTCATCACAACAGATTAAAACCATTTTTTCCCTCCCTATAATACAGCAAGATGTTACGCTGTCAATTCTACAATTGCATTGAAAATACTTTGAGGTGATTCCCTTTGAAATTATCATTTGTTTATTAGGTCCAATAAAATAAGAACATGGTAGGCAGTTGATTATGTGTGTGAACGGTGTTACCCGGCAATACGCACACTATCAGTTCACCATATAGCTACCACGTCACGTCATAAAATTAACATTTTAAAGAAAACAGCACACGCTACTCACAATACCCAATAACGCGATTCATTTTATTATAATTAACCTCCTTCTCGTCTCTTGTAACGTTCATCTGATTAATTGAAACATTCTTCCATGCAATTCAGATGTTCTATAACTTCATGTTGCAACAGGCTGGATGTCTCAAAATATATGATTCATTTTACTTATGTTACGGAACTGGGTGTACCCTGTGACGTCAAACAGTCAACTGTATACAAAATTGTATTCGAAGCTTTTAATGTAATACTGAGCAATATTCAAAAAACGTTCCATAAAAGACCCAAGACACTAACATTTCATGCAATTATTGCACTCTATGAAGTTCCCCTGCTCTTCTTATTATTTCGAATAAAACTTTGTAATAGAGAGGAGGTAAAGTAATGCTGCGAATAGCCAATTGTGACAAAAAAATCGTTTGCGCGTTTCTGTTTATGAGAAAAAATTTTTTCTTGCTTCTACATTGCAGTAATTTTCTGGAAGTATTGTGGTTGGATACTGTAATGTGTGGATAATTGATTGCCCAAAAAAATAATTTTCGCGAAACGTCTGTCTGTTTGTCTCTGAGCAAAACGAGCACCTAAACCATATACGAGCACCTAAAACATACGAGCACCTAGACCATATCCGTACACCTAGACAATTGGATTACTACCCAAATATTACTAAAGTTCGAATCTCAGGCTGGGGAAATATTTGGCGCTTTCTAAATACTTTTGCGGAGTTCAACTAATATTATATCAATATTTAACCATTAAATAATATGAGAAAAATATGCTTCTTTAGTATCACCAGTTTTCAATTCTTTGTCTGTGTTGAGACTGCAAAATAGCTTCAGCAAAGTTTTCGGAGAGCCACAGAATGATGTATTGGGTTGTCCCCAAAGAGTGGCCACAACTTCTTTGCCACAAGGGAAAATTCTGAAAGACAATTATTTAAGAACTGTTTATCTCAGCGTACAATTTATTGAATATTGAAGACGTTAATGTTACATTGTCTAGGCGGACAGAAGATTGCTGTTGTGATTCATGCGCAATACAATTTCAGCTGGTTTCCGTGACAAACCCTCTCACCACAGAATCTGCATAACTAAGGTCGCCCCCGGTACCAACAGTCAAAAATCTATTTTTTTTAATCCAGCCAGGATGCGAATCACAACTATGTCTTTTAACTGACGAGGCGATCTTTTGTGAAAATGCTCGGCTAAAAATTTCTCCAACAATTGACTCTGGTGGACGTCCCATTGAGAAAAGCATTCGATTCTCAGAAGCACCGACAATGTGGGCTCCGTACCTGGCACGATCTCGCGAGCGTCTATGAAAACAGTTCAACTTTTCCAACGCGGGACGTTTAAAATGCATACCATCTGCTGCGAAATAGCGCCACGGAATTGTTGTAAATGATAGATTTCAAAGTATGGCGCCAAATTTAATTAAAAAATTAATTTTGGCCGCCTACATGCCAACAGATTGGCATAGAACAGGTGGTCATTTGTAGTCTCTACCTGTCTTTGGACTCTATTAATCGATTTTCGTTAAGCACGTGCCTAAATAGCTATATTCATTACTTTTCAAAAAATTATTGTATTCATTAATTTTTAGAGAATATTTTTAAAAAGGAAGACGTAACAAAAAGTTCTAATTTTGAAGAATTTCAACATCTTTTATTCGTTGGAGCTTTTATGAAATGTATTGCACTAAGCAGACATCAGCTAGCCGGGCGACAACCAGACGGTGAGACGGGCACCGGGAGTTGTCACGCGCATCTGCTTACTCTAGGGGGTATGGATGAGATGATGGTTAGTTAGTTAATGCCTTATTTTACGTGGCGAGACTCGGGCCATCAGGCCCGCTCTTCCGTCTAACCACGCAAATTTCGTTACACTCCTTTCACCACCTAGCGGAGAAAGGAGGTATTATCTTGGGCGACGAAACAGGCGGAAATCTCAATTTCGCTCAGAGGCTTCATTTAGGCTTGAGGATCTTTTACGTGCAGTAAATGTACTAACATGGGACAGCCGGCTTTACTTCCCCTCTGAAGGAAGGCGCACGAAGGATTTTTTCGCCCTTAAAAATCCACGGCTTCGATCGGGTTTGAACCCGCAAACTCGTGTACAACAGTCCGGTACGCTGACCGTTATACCACCGAATCCGCTGGTCGGGATGTATGGGCGTATAGAAGGGATTAAGGGGTCGGTCCAATCTGCTCAGAATGAGTGGAAGATTTCTAACTGAAAAAGAAGATCGCGCACTTAATTGAGGGAATCCCCTGGCCGAGCCATCGCCGTTGAGCTGAGTTGCCTGAGGGCGCGCTGTATCTATGACCAGTGGACACGAGCCTCGTGCACGGGGTGACAACGGACGCTCATATTGAACGACCCACGCCAACTGGGGTGGGTACCACGTCACTATCGAGGCATCAACTTCTGACACCGTCGAACGAGCTAAAAACTCAAAATAATAATGCGTGAAAAATCGGGTGTTAAACGAACAATTCACAATTAAAAGATATTTGCATACTTCAATTCATTGTAAATATTTTAGAGTAAATTGATTAATCAAGGTAGAAAAAGCAGAAGAAAATAACTGTAAAATTACTTACATTTATAAAATCAGTGTAATTAATGAATGTGTGTGAGGGAATAATCAAAGAGCAATACATTTTCGTGTTTGTTATTGCGGTAGCACAAGTGTCACCATTTGGAATATTAGACTGGTACGACCAAACGTGGAGCTACCCCGATCCAGCGAGATCACGGTCTCAGCCTTTGTAAGTAGGTTAAGAAAAGGGAAAGTCAGCTGAATTGCGGCGCCATCTGAATTACCATGCAGAGGTGCGGGCTGGAGCCCACATCAATAATTTTGGTATGTCGTCATAACCTGACACCTCATGCGCATTTTACCACACACGTGACGCTAGAACAAACTGATGACACTTCACACTTGCTTGTATGAATGCAACTTAGTTAATTCATTACGAGAAAAGTTAAAAGCCGTGTCCTTGATGTTCGAACTTATATTTTTTTGCAATTTTAAAGAAAAATATTAATTTTTATCAATTCTTTTGTACAGACCAATGTCATACACGTATATGACTAGTTACAACATATTCACTCCTTCCTTATTGAATATACACTTCCCACGTTGCTATTCATTAATGCAGGTAGAATGTGCAAAGCAACGTGTTAATGCATGAATAGGTCAATGTAACCCAACTTTCCTCATTTATCACGACTACAGTTCAACGCTACTTACTTCATCATTCGTTGCACTTTTTTTATAGTAAAAATTAATATTCTTCAATATATTTGTACTGACGTCACCAATTTGCATGAATATACTTGCAGATCATTGAAGCTTATGCGTAGATATATTGATCACTATCCTCAACCTGTTAACCTCACTCTTAATGAATTCTCATATGTATTCCTCGTTACTATTGACTGAAACTAATAGTGTGCAAAGCAATCTACCACTGCTTGAATATGTCAAACGACTGTTCTTTCCTGCAACAATTATGAGTTACACATCACATTAAACAAAATTATCATTCTTTGCACATTTTAAAGCAAAAATCAACCTAAATGATAATATATGTCTGTGATAGATTTACATAAGAAAAGGCCAAAAAGTAGACAAAATTATTTTTCTTATATTCTCTTTTCATAATGATTATACAATTCTTGATAATACGTTTCGACCCGTGTATGATATATATATATATATATATATATATATATATATATATATATATATATATATATATATATATATATATAGAGAGAGAGAGAGAGAGAGAGGGAGGGAGATAGAAAGATAGTGACCGTCGGCGGGCGCCGTTCGTGACCCTATTCGTGGCCACTTGTGGCCGCTAGCTCCCGTCAGAGGTCACGGATGTTATTATATTGCATTTATACATGTCCTAATATTTATTTTTTGTTGTTGACTTTAGGATGCCTCAGAGGGAGCCGCAAACGAGCTTTTGATTTGTTGTGGTTGTTGGGGGGAGACAACGTTCCAATATACGAAGACTGGCTATCGATGTACGGAATGATTTGGAACGAGAATATCAAAAGGAAGTGCATAAACGAATGTGTTGTTTCATTACATACATTACATTACATTTATTTGAACTGCAATTGGGTATGACCCGGTGGCAGTAAATTAACAATAATTACAATAATAATAACACTTAACATTAATAATAACAACAATATGAATAATAATAACAATATCAATAATAATAACAATATTAATAATAATAACAATAATAATAATAATAATAATAAAGGAGTACAATACAAGCCGAGCATGCAATAATCCTACTATCACTAATATTAAGTATTATAACAAATATTTCAACTCGTATGATATATAATAATTATAATTATATATCGGTGATGCTAAAACTTAATACAAGCTACATAAATATTGGCTAAATTTATTGTTTTTAATTCATTGATCGCGTTCACTACAATTAACTGCACGACACTGCACTGCACAACACTACACTACACTACACTACACTACACTACACTGTTTTTGCTTTGAGTTACACTGACCAGCACTTCACCGCACTTCACAGCACTTCACAGCACTTCACAGCACTTCACCGCACTTCACAGCACTTACTCATTTAATGTCTATTACTATCATATTGTTCTAACTTATTTCTAAAACTTCGAACACTTAGAGGAAAAGCTTTGAAAATTGTTGCGGGTAAACTGTTCCAATCTTTAATTGTTCTGTTACAAAAGGAAAATTTCCCAAGATCTGAATTTTGTTTCCTTGTTCGAATTTTGTGAGAGTGATCGCTTCGGCCGAAATAATTTGGTTTTTCTAGTCTAACCTGAATTTCCTTCCAAGCTGTTTGACCTACGTACGATTTATAAAGAGCGCAAAGCCTCGCCCTTGTTCTTCTCATTTCTAGAGGTTCCCATGCCTTATTTATCGCGTTAGTTCTATAGGTAAACTTATTCGCTTTTCTCTGTATTCTATCTAGATTTTTCCGGTGCGACTTTCTGTATGGATCCCAACATGCCACTCCGTATTCCATGAGAGGGCGAACCAGCGAAAAATATGCTAATTCTTTTGCGTTTGCAGAACTTTTCTTTAGAACTCGCATGCAAGGACTTCCACGTTTTTCTTACTACCTGATTTATATGCTTCTCCCACTCTAATTTACTATATATATATATATATATATATATATATATATATATATATATATATATATATATATATGTGTGTGTGTGTGTGTGTGTGTGTGTGTGTGTGTTTCCTGTGTTAAAGCCATTGTTATCATTGTTATCTTTTCGACGTGCATAGGGAAGTCCGAAATTCCAAAGAAAACTTGTTCATCACTTACTCCACATAGGCACTAGGACAGAGTTCATATTTGTAGGCGAAAAGCATGGAAGCTGAAAGTTGGTGGAAGAGTTGCTCTGTCAAGAAATAAAAATGAATATTCAAATCCTTACCGTTGATCGTGAGGCGATATGGTACTGTAACTAAGGAATACGAGAATACGCAATAATTAATGTAATTTCACCAAAATTACTAATATTCTAAAAGAAACTGAAAATGAATTGATTAAAATTTGTAATACTGAAGAATAGATTTCTAGAAGAATGAAATTTCTAGCTTCAACAATGAATGGGTAGCCCACTTCGGAAAACTATTGAACTTTCTTCAATTATAGAAATTTCAAAAATTTTAATGAACCTCCGACTAAATAAACACCTAATAGTCATTTTGTGAAGGAAGACAAGCTAAAATCTAAATGAAACATCTGAGAATCACCGCGTGTACTCAAATAATATTTGCTAGCGCGTAAGCCGCAGAATTAAAACATGCAAGTTAAAAAATTGCAGGACTTTGAGTTAGACAAGATCTATCCACAAATATTCATTACGGAGAAAATCCTGTTTTTATTTTTTTATTTAATAGGTAATTATTACAGGCAAATTAAAAACTTGATGCAATGTGGCTAGGCCGAAGGCCTTTAAGCCATTACAATACCTACATTCTACAGCGTTCTAACCTTTCGAATTCTGGTATTCACCCCAAATGGTCTCTCCTTCGCATCAAAGCCGCGGAAAAGAGACCATAAGGTACGGCTGAGGAAAAAACCCCTGAAGGGGGAAAAACCTGCCGTCAGAAGCCGAGTACATGCTAATCTATCCGGTTTTTAAACCATTTATTTATTTGGCGCGGGCGTCAGGCATTCTCCTTCCAGTGTTTGGCCTCCTCCGCACCTGAAAACAAACAGCACCACAGAAAATCGTCCGCACCAACGCCTCTGCCCTAACATTTCCGATTCCTACTTCCCTTCGCCTCCTAATGTGTTTTATTTTAACCGTTTCCTTTTATTTTATTTTAATATAATTTAATTTTAATTTATTTAACTTATTTTAATTAATTTAAATTAAATTTATTTAACTTATTTTAATTAATTTAATTTTAATTTATTTAACTTATTTTAATTATTATAAGTTTATTTATTTATTTTTATTGACTTATTTATCTACTTATACTTAGCAATTGACTACAACTTATAACTTTTTTTTAATTTTATTATTTTTTTTTACTGTTTACTAACCTAACATAACTTACTAACTAACTTAATTATTGTTAGTTTATTGATTTATTATTTATTTCTCTCCAGTCTAGGCTCTGCTCGTACTAACCAGTGCTGTTTTCCCACTCCCTAATTTCAGTTTCTCTAATGGTCCGAACCTTTCCTAGAAATGTTCCTAATTCTTTCATGAAGTTAGATCTTTTATCACCTAGAATGTTTTGGGCGAGCGTTACGTTCCTATGTTGGAAGTAGTAATTTCCCATTCCCATCCATTTTCCTCTCCAAGTTTCGGTCGCATTGCAAATTAAAAGGATGTGGATCCAGTCTTCCCTATCACCGCAAAGCACACAGATGCCATTACCATTAGAGTCCTTTAATCTACGTTGCATCCACCCCCCGACCCTGAACCAAGCGTATCCCCTCTTGCGTCCTTTCGCAGTGTGTTTACGTAACGTTCGCAACCCCATAACGGACTCGCGTGAATTTGCGCAACTAGCGAACGTTTTTCGGCCGTTGCTGCCAGGATCTCTTGCCTTTTAATATCCGCAAGTCTACCCGAAATTAGCCGTTCTATCTCACGTGTTCCCCTATCTCCCACCATCTCCGGAGAAACGTCTCCCAGACCTGCACGTTCCAGTAGCAGTTTAATTTTATACGACCAGTGGCGTTGGTTGCTTCCCTGTAACTGCACTCGAAAACATCTATGTATAAGTGTGTCAGACTGTTCACCTGCTAATTTAATCCAAAGTTTAATGGGTTTCATTTTAAAATCTTTCCAAATTCCTACACTACCGACCTCTCTTAGGACTCCGGCATTTGCTGCGAATCTAGAGACTCCGAGAATTAATTTGAAATAATCTGTTTCGACGCTTTCTAGTCGATCTATCCTATCCACTCCCCAAATTTCTGCCCCATAATTCATTGCTGGGAGAACTAGCGATTTAAACATTGTATCGCACACCTTTAAAGACAATTCCGGAACCCTGCGCACTGCGCAAACGATTTCTTTGAGCGCAATTCTTCCTTTACTGTGCGCCGCCACTATGTGATTATTCCATCCCCCATTCATGGAAAATTTTGCCCCAAGATATGTAAATGTTTTGACCCGGTCGATCTCGTCCTGAGCGTAAAACCATTTCTCTTTGTTACCCCAGATAAATCCATTCTTGAAGACAACTACTTTAGTTTTTTGAATATTTACTTTTAATCCCCATGTTTCACTATACGTTTCTAAGAGATTTAAACTTTTCTGTAAGCCGTCAATAGTCTCCGAACATAAAACTAAATCATCAGCATATAGTAGTCCGGGAATGTTCAGGCCCTCAATTTCCGGTGCAGATGTATCCGCTTCCTGTAACCACGTCAATAAATCGTTTATAAACAAGATAAACAATAGCGGTGAGAGAGGACAGCCCTGTCTTACTCCTACTGTCGATTTTATTTTTCGCGTTGTACTTCCATCACCGCACCTGACACAGAAATTTACGTCTTCGTACATGCTCTGCAGCACTTTTAAAACTTTACGTGAGACGCCTAGCCCATTAAGTTTTTGCCATAAAGCTTTCCTATTGATAGAGTCAAACGCCTTTTCGAAATCTACAAAACTGCAATATAAGTGGCCCCGTTTACGCGCAAGCGCCTGTTTTACTAGGGTATCTAACACAAAGATATTGTCGGTAGTCGCGAAGCCTCTCCTAAAGCCTGCTTGCAATTCTGATATTTTACCGTGCTTTTCCGCCCATTCACTCAGTCGCCCGTTGAGTATTTTACAAAATAGTTTGCTCAGCGCTGGTAAAAGACTAATTCCGCGATAATTATGTGGGCAATTTGTATCGCCTTTATTCTTAAAGACCGGTTGGAGGATCGCTGTACTCCACGTTTCTGGATACGATCCGGAATCAACTATTGCATTAAATAAATCCAGAATACTCTCTGGGTCTATGTGCCACAATTCCGAAATAAATTTTGTCGGAATGCCGTCCGCGCCGCCTGCCTTCTTATTATTCATGGCTAGCATAGCCCTGTTTACTTCATTCCAGGTTATAGGTTCGTCTAATTCAGGGACACCCCGGTCCGTGATAATATCTATCCCTGTTTCAATATTCGCTATTGTGAGCGCCCGTGAAAAGTACTGCTCCCACGCGTCTGATGAGATTGTATTACTTACATTTCTTTTATTACGCAGAGATCTTATAACGTCCCAAATTGATTTATTATGATCGTTTCTTAAAATTGCCTCTATTCTTGCTGTCTCACCCTCCTGCCAAGATTTCTTCGATTTCTTAATTGTGGCCTCGTATTGCCTACGTAGTAACAAGTAACTATTTCTCGCTTCCGCAGTTCCACTGTTTCTGAACATCCTTAAGGCTACTATTGCTTTACGCCTGCTCTCCCGACACTCCTCGCTAAACCACCCTTGGGTCAGTACCCTTCCTCCTCTCCCCCACATTCGCATGCCCTTCCCTGCGCGGTAGAGCCGCCTTTCTAAATTCTTTGTTTGCCTCTCCGGTGACCGCTCCTCACGTGACCACCCTGCAGAGTTAAGAATAGACTCTGCAAATTCCTGTCGCTTTTCCTCTTTCCATACAAACCGTCGTCCGGCTATTGTGACGTTCGTTGCTCCCGCCCGCACCACTGCCGGTGGCCGTTCAGTAGCATTTACTGCTAAATGAACACACACAGGCAAGTGGTCGGATTCTGCCCGTAGTTCGATTCCAAAATCTAATAAATTGTTTATTCTTTCATGCGACAACAGAGCATAATCTATTACACTACCTCCATTCCCACTAATAAAAGTTAGTTCCCCTTCAGTATCCTGTCCATAGTTGCCATTTAAGATTTCGAGATTAAATCTCTCGCATAATTCTAATAATTCCTGACCATCATTATTGATGACTAAGTCTTTGCTTTTTCTAGAATTAGCTCTCGCTTCTTGCCGATCGAATTCCGAAAATACTTCCTGCTCATGGCCAATTCGAGCATTCATGTCACCTAAGACTAGTAAATCAGTATTCGGATACCTTTGCTTCAACGAGTCTAAGAAATTATTGATTTCGCCAAAAGCTTCTGGTGAATAATAACGCGAGCCCTGTGGGTGACGGTATATAAATACAATTGCGATGTCTGTATTTTGCATTACTAGTCTAATACAAAGAAAATTATCTGAGTTTGTAGCAATTTCATAAATATATTGCATTAACCTATCCCGAAATAAGCACGCAACACCCCCCGGGTACCTACCCCTTTCCCCTCTACGTTTTTTAGTTTTGCATATGGCTGTAAAACCAGACACATTTAACGTTTCACCCTCCTTCCACCAAGTTTCGACGAGACCGATTATATCAAATGTATTTATGTACCCATGGAAGTCTTGATTTCCGAGCTTAGAGCCTAGACCTTTGATGTTCCAACATCCTATTCTTAAAGCCTATTCATGCCTATTTGGCGACCTGCTGGGTCCCGACTCACCGCGAGCTTCCTGCTGCTGCATGTTTGCTGCAGCCATCGCCCTCGTAAGAGGTCCTCGCTCCAGGCTGTCTGCCGCGAAGCGCCCGGGACTCGCCGAGTGCCGTGAGCTCCGGCGGGAACGCGAACGCGAACGCGAACGCGAACGACCGCCTCCGCCGCGATGCCGCGGGGTCAGAGGTCGTCCGCACCGCCCCAGCACGAGGCGCAGCCGCAGGCGCGGCCGCGGCCACGGCCGAAGGCGCGGGCGGGGGCGGCCGCGAAGAGGCGCCCGATTGCCCGGAGGGGGTGTCCGCCCTCCTGGGGTTCTGCCCCCTCGCTGAGTTCACGGGACCCCGCCGCCCCGCCCCCTCCCACGCCCGCGGACGGGCCGCCAGCTCAGCCAAAACGTAGCTGCGCCCTGCCACGACAAGCTTGTCGAAACGAATCGACGCCTGCCTTCCGCTCGCCTTCGCCTCCTGCAAATGCGGAATTAACGCCTTACGCGTTTGCCGCACTGCCCAGCTGAAGTCCTCACGGACGCGCACCCTGCCATTCCGGGAGAGATACTCCCGGGCTGCTCGCAGCAGCTCCTCCCGCTTCCTGAATGAAGCCAGCTTGGCCACAATCATACGCGGCTGTCCTTCGCGCCGCCGCCCGGTCCGGTGCGCGCGCTCGATATCCTGGAGCTCCAACCTGACCCCCAGCTGCTCCGCTAGATCCAGGATACATCTTTCCGAGTCCGCCCAAGACTCGTTCCGCTGCTCTGGGATGCCAGTAACAATGATATTGTTACGCCGCGACTGGTTCTCAAGGTAATCCACCTTGCGAGCCAGCCGCTCGTTGGCTGTCTGCAGCGACTGCACTGAAGCCTCTGCCGACGTAACCCTAGCCTGCAACACATCGATTCTATCAATAAGTTCCTTATGGTTCCTATTGATCGTTTCGATGATATCGACGTTAGTAGGGGGGCCGGGATTCAGCTCCACCCCTCCGATCGCCAATAGCATCGCCATCACCGCCGCGCCCAGCACGCTCGCAAGGAGCCCCAGCCCCTGCGCTGTCCCCCGGGCACCGCCACAGCGCGGCAGGTAGCCCCTCACCCAGCGGCCGATAGCCGCGCGCCACTGCTCCGTTGACACCATCCTGCAGCAGGTAGAGCGCTTAGTAAAACACGTCCGCTCGGCTCTGCGTCTGGCGAGAGACGACCTTTTTCCTTCATATCCGGCCCGGAGGAAGTAACTTTTTTGAAAATAGGGACCACTATAGCTGTCTTCCAATCGTCTGGTAAACTTGCATTATTGATTGAAACATTGAATAATCTTAACAAATATGGCAATACTGCCTCCCCACCGAGTTTAATAAAATCTGTCGAGATGCCGTCTGGTCCGCGTGATTTACCTTGTCATTCGTCATTATATAAATATAAAGGGGAATATACATACATCTTTTATTTATTTTACGTTAAAGAAACACTTAAAACTGAGTGTGACGTTCTATGAGTAGAAGTGAATTCTGTACACGTTTTCAAAATTCTGTGATTCCTACACTAAACCATATACTATTTGAATATTTAATGAATTAAAAGAACCGCTCCCATGTATTAAAATCTATTTTCAAGGATATATAAGCAATAAAGTTTGGGCTCTTATCCATGATGTCCTTCGTCAAGGAATAATACTTCCTACCCCGACATGGAAACGATAATTTGAATAACTATATTTCCCTTTGAATTCTGGAAGTCGTGCCCTGATAATGAAGTTACATTTATATCCAGAAGCAAAACAAGAAACATAATATTCTGGTAGAAGAGTGTGGTTGGTTTAAATGAAATAAAGGAAAAACTTTGGAAGAATTAGTTTCGATAACGTACATATGGTAAAGGAGAAGCGTTGTCGAATTCCAACTATTACTTGTGAAATATGAAGGTAAATGCACTCATTAGATCAAAACTAAAAATACAATGAGGGTTTAATTAAAGATGACCCTAAAGTAAAAGAAGGAGATAATGCGAGTGAGAAAAGATGATAAGACTGGGCGTCAAAAAATGAAGTAATGACAATAATAATACTAACGTTATCTAATGAACGACTTCTGGCGGTTAGGAGAAACAAACCCGCGAAGGTATTATGAAATACATTGAAAAGAAGACATGAAGGATTCCAAAAGAACAGGTTAGTGAATTTAAAAATGAAACTTGCCAACTGTGATGAGCCACCCTCGGAGCTGACTGGCTTCAGCGTATTCCTAAGGTGACTCGCCACTTTGAGTACTGCGATTGATTAAGTGACTTACGGAAGGTTGAGGGGAAGGGGGAGGGCTGCTCACTCAGAAGACGTTTTTGCGTTAAAATGTACCATTTATTGTTGATTAGGGGAGACAGGGAAACGATGGATTGAAGGGAGATGCTTGGGAGTCGAGATTACTGATGACGGCCTCTTACCCCATCTCCCCGTGGACCAGGCGTTCCGGCGGGGGCGGCAACAGCAGCGGCAGCACCCTGGGAGCGTGTCGTCATCATCCCAAGAGAGAGTCCGGAGTCGGAATCGGCAGTTGGAGAAGCAAGCCCGTTCTTCCGTACGTCACTGCTCGTCACTGCTCGTCACTGCTCGTCATTCTGCTTGCCACTCTCCGTCAGTGCTCGTCACTCTCCGTCACTCTCTGCCACTCCAGGCCCGTTTATATTGGGCCGACTTGCATTCGGCAGCGTTTTTTAGAGGTCGCTGCCGGAATGTTTTGCGACGCTGCGTGCCGCTTGCCTCGCGCGTTTTCCTGGCGCGGAGTGATGAGGTAATGGCGGTTCGCCACACAACATGCAGAAAAACTGAAGAGAAAGCGCAGATGACTTTCTTACGAGAGTGAGAGGGATATCATATGAAATAGAGGAACGAGGGTCGAAGATAGAAGAAGGGGAACTTGTTCAATATGTATTAGACGTACTTCCGAGAAATTATGAGGTAGCAGTTGCGCTATACGCTAATCCGCATACAAACTTTGAATCGATGCGCAACACTTTGTTGAGATTCGAAAGAAATTACATGCGATCACATTCGCGAATTGGTGCAGTAGCATACAAGGCGAAAGAAGTAAGAAGAATAAATGTATTTTTTTTTGTAGAAAAGTTGGTCATTATGCTAAAGAATGTTGGCATAGGAAGGATAGAAGTATATGTACGTCTAGAGAAGATTACAATAATGGACGTATTGTAATCTTCTCTATTCTTCTAAGAAGTTTTGTGTAGCTGACTTAAATTCGAACCTATTATCGGATGCAAACATTGTGAATAAAGACCCGCATCGGGTTTTTGTCCAGTTTCCCTGATCCATTGAGCAAATGCTGAGATGGACCCTTGATTTGCTTCTGGACGTAAATGTATCTTCACTATGCGCACGTTTTGTTGAACTTTCCTTTTGCTTGTAGTGGTAGTTGAGCTTAGGGTGAGTTTGGATGATAAACGCATGGGAATGATTCTTACTAACCAAGTTTGTTTAAAGTCAAATGAGAAAATTTACGATTTGTAACGTAGGAGTCTGGGTCTTAATTATGGATTTTTGAATAAGATGCGTAACGAAGAAATGCTAAGAATATCGGGAGAATTCGTCCTCGAAAACGAACGCTGTGAAAGCTGTTTATTGAGGAAAATCACAAGAATTCTGTTCAAGATTGTAGATAATGAAACAAGTACGAGTGTGCTAGAAAGAGTGCACGTGAATATTTGTAGATCAATGCCTGTAGAATCATTAGATGGTAAGAGATGCATTATACTGATAGTGAACCAGTTTAGTTGTGGATACTTCGTAGAGCATGAGACATATAAAGCTGACTGTGCGACTAGATTGATAAATTTTATAAATACAAGAGAAAACGAAAATATCCGTAGAGTAAAATATGTGAGATCAGACAACGACAGAGAGTTCGACAATACGATCTTACTACATTTTTAAGAAGATAAGTGGATCAAAAGTAAGAGAACCGTACCTTACTCACCTCAAAACAGCAGTATAGCTGAAAGACGTAATACAACAATCCCTTCCAACGAGAACTCCATTAATTGATTCGGGATTGCCACTAAAGTTCTTGGGAGAAGCTGTACAAACGCCGGTATATACTCATAATGTGACACCAACTATCAAGAAAGGAAACAAAGCCCCTAAGAAGTTGTGGTCCAGAACGAAACCAAATACTATGCATTTAAGAATATTCGGGTCGAAAGTGTTTTTCGCGGATCCGAAAATTTGCGGAAATAAATTACAAAAGAGAGTAAATCTGGTACTTTTGTAGGATATTCCATATGTAGGAAAGCCTACAGGATATATGACATAGAGAATGACAACATAATAGAATCTCGGAATGTTGCATTCAATGAATCGGAAATGGGAAGCGAATCATTCCACGTCTTTAATAAGATTAATTTGAATAACATAAATATTCTGGATTTGGACAAACTTGCTGATGAAATCTCGAACGAAACAGATGATAAATTGAAGATGAAAAAAAATCTTAATTGACGTAAATAATGTCACAGTAAGGTAATGATAGAAATAGCAATAAGTCCTAATGTTGATTAAATTAGTAATCGAATTGATAATGACAAGAAGATAATTTGATAAAACGCGATGATTTTAGCAAATCTGAAGAAAGGCGATAAATCCGAAGATCATCAAGAATCGCGACAGCAAATTTGACGCAAGGAACAGTTTCAAGAAAGTATTGTGAAGCTGTTAATGGAAAGGATAAGGACGAATGGGAAAAGCAATACAAAAAGAACTAAATTGTTTTTAGAATTATGACACGTGGGAAGTAATGGACCGATAGAACGTTAACAATGAGAAAATTCTAAGAAGTAAATTTATATTTAAAAAGAAATCCAATGATAAAGATATGAAGTTCAAAGCCAGATTGATAGTAGATGGCTCCAGACAGGAAAACGGAATAGATTATGATTATGCTTATAGCCCTGTAATGAGATATGAAACATTTCGAATATTACTTACTTTAGCTGCGATGCACGATTATCCTATAAATGCATAGATGTAGAGACCGCGTATTTGAATGACGAGCTAGATCGTGACTTTTATATGAAAATTCCCGAGGGCGTCTCAATAGAAGGAAATAATGTTCTATACCTTAATAAAAGTATATATGAGAAGAAACCGATAAATGCTGGTTCAAGAAACATTCTAACAAACTAAAACAGTGCGGAGTGAGACCTTGTACAACGGAACCATGCGAATTTCTAAATGAAGAGAGTAACAAATTTCTAGGCATAGAATTCTACGTTGATGATTGTGTAATTATTTATGAAGATTTTTCTGTCATAAACGAGCTAATTGTTAATCGTAAAACTCTATTAACCATAAAGTATAAATGAAAGGTATAATAAATGTTTCTTTCTTATGGATCAGAATTACTAGACGAATATGGTTTTTCTCTAGATCAGGAAGCATTCATAGAAGAAATACTACAACGATTCGGTTTAAAGGAAGGTCATCCCGTTGGTATTCCAGGCGTAAAGGGAATGAAATTGGAGGAATTTGATAATTTAGATAAAGTAAATATGACTTTATATCAAGAAATGCTGGGCTCTTTGGGCTATCTAGTAACCGCAACACGTTCTGATTTATCGTTTACCTATATCAAACGTACATCTTTTTCCAGGGAATCAGGGATAAATACATATGCATGCACTCAAGAGAACGTTAAGATAAACCAAAGGGTTGAATAACATCAAATTAAGGTTTTATAAATCACCAGGCTATTTGAATATTAGTTCAGATGTCAGTTGGCGTTCAACGCTAGACAGTAAATATTTTGGCGGTTATATAATTAAAACAGGTAAATCGCTTGTAAACTGGAAAAATCGGAAGGAAAGAATGATAGCTTTATCAACAATGAAAGAGAATTATTTGCCATATGCGACGCACTACGTGAAGGCAAATTGATAATGACGCTTATCGAAGAAATCGGTATAAGTACATGAATCAAGAAACCGGCAACGATTTATACTGATAATAAATCAGCAATTGATTGGGCAAAGAATTTAAAGTAACGATCAGAAACAAGTATATTTTCAGAAAATTCAACTTCGTGAGAGAAGACGTAGAAAACGAGAACATAATACTGCGACATCGTAATATTCATGAATTAGAAACTGATATTCTAACAAAAGATGTGAATAAAAACACATTACAGAGACAAGTGTTATCGTTGGGAATGGTGATATATATTGATTTATTTTGTGCTCACACAAGAGTGTCATTCGTGCTCAGGAAAGGGGAAAAGTTTCATTATATTGCATTTATACATGTCCTAATATTTATTTTTGTTATTGTTGACATCAAGATGCTTCAGAGGCAGCTCAAAACGAGCCTTTGCTTTGTTGGAGAGGTTGATGGGGAGACAGCGTTTCTATGTACGAAGAATGAGTATTGCTGAACGGAATGATTTGGAATGAGAATATAAAAGGACGTATATAAACGGATGTTTTATTTCGTCATTATATGATAAATATAAAGAGAATATACATAACAATCCTACCATGAGAATATACAAGAAAGCGCATAAACGAATGTCTTGTTTCGTTATTATAGGAAATACAAAGGGGAATATACGTAAGAACGGGAATCGCTGGCCTGTTGACCGCCACTTCCGGCGACCTACCTGTGACTACCCTCCAGTGCGGTCGTGGCTACAATCGCAGTTTGGCCGGATAGTCTCGCCAGTGGACGCAATCCAACACTTGCATTTGACACGAGCTCAAATCGGGATGGGCTTATTTTCAGGATTGCTTTGCGGGAGAAATACAAAGGGGCTTACCTGGTTTTGAAATGACTCATGTAATGCAGCACGAGCACATTTATTGGCAAATGAACATAGTCCGCGAAGAGCGCGGACGCCGCAAAGTTACACAGAGGTTGTCAAGCGATGAGTCGGTCGGGACGCGCTGCTAGTAGTGAACGCTCTCCTCAGCTGGTGTCGCCCGTTGAGTCGCCGTAGGCGGGTCGGTGGGGAGGGTTCGGTGCCCGATGTCCGTACTCCGTCTCCCTCGACGCCGTTTCCTGTGAGCTTACGCCGGCGCAGTCCGTTCGCAGTCACGCGGTGCCACAAACTACCAAAGTTTGAGCGGGTTCAGTTCCCGGCGTGCTTGCAATCACACACGTCCGATCCCTTCACACAAGTCTTTGGTTTTGTCCGTCACACAATCGGCTCCTGGATATCTCCCAATTCCCCGTCACACACGTCTGCCCCGCTCACACTTCATGAGCTTCCCTTGCACACACAAACCTCTCCTCTCACACCCCATCAGCCTCAGTCTGTCCGTCTTTTCGGGCTCCTCCTGGACTCGTCCCCCTCGTCACGTGTTCAGTCTCGTCGGTCTTATCGGCGTCTCGTGAAGTCGTGGTTCGTCCCTTTGGTCACGTGCAAGGTGAATCCCGGAACTCTATTCTTGGGCGTCCCCGAGTACTGCGTCGGTCTATGTGGTTCCACTTCCCTTTTATCTTGTCAACCGCAGGGAATCCCAAAGTTCTTCATCAAAGTTCGAGTTGGGGTTGTACTCGTATATTTATAAGTTATAGACGTGATCAACAAGAAAGCTTATCTGAGCACGGCCACACTTAGTTCACTGTCAATTGTATGAGTATTGACCGTATATTCATAACATGATAAGGCGGAGCTTACACTCTAAATGAGGAGCAAACATTCAAAAGATGACATGTTCATTTGGCAAGAAATGAATTCTTCTGTTGTTTTTAACCACAATTTCATTTCCAAAATGAAATGTAAGATGTCTTACAAAACACTAAGCAGTACTCTATTCGTTGAGTTAAAGTCAGTGTTGAAAAGTGTAATATTTCGGCTACATTTTTCATTTTATTCGAAAAATATGAAGTGGACATGTCACGTTTTGAATGCTTGCTCCTCAAGTAAGGCCACATAAGCTTATACTCTAAATAAGAATACTCTAAATTAGGCCACAAAGAAGGCCACTTGCCTACGAGAACGAAGAGCCACTATGTGTCATATTACCAACCAAGCAATATTACACTTGAAATTTATGGAAAATTAATAAAACATTGTTTAAAATATGTGCTCACAAATTAATGATATTAAATTATAAAATACACATAATATTAATATTAACTTGTGAACTGTTCACAATAGAAACGTTTAATTTTTGAAAGTTCAAATGTTTTAATGCAAATAGCACTTGTGATCATAAGTCAATATCTGTAACAAAAAAGGTTAAAAACAAAGAGAAGCCCGTTTAACAAAATCCTTGTTCATATATTTTTGAAACATTTTTACGAATTTCCTGAAAACTAGGAAACAATTTTTTGAAACTAATAGTACTGATATTTTGAAAAACGAGTATAGGTAGTGATTTACAGTCAAATGAAAAATTAATTGATTCAAGGAAATCCCCCCCGTCAAGGTTCAAGGAAATTCTAGTAAATACCCCCCCCCCCCCCGTCAGGTGAGCAGAAGCGAAATTATCCATATTCATGAGAGCCAACCACTGCCGCTTTCCTGCCGGATGAGACAGAGCGAAAGAGTATTGTTTAGTGGTGACGCGTTTCCTGGCGTGTCATTATGTTCCCGAAGAGGAAGAAATGCGTGATATGGCAAATAGACGTGCGAATTTCCAACACAAACTTCTCACAGTGCAAGGATTGACAATTACCCAACAAAAGAATTTTGATTTTAATTATTATTTATCTGGATATCAATAAAAATACTATTAATACTTAAGGTAGACGCAATTTGTCGTCCGTAAAGGGTACCCCCGGATAAGATGGTAAAAAGTTCCCCTAAACCAAATGACGTATGAGTAATTACATTATAATTCGAACATAAAAATAATATTTTTGAAAGGTTTCCTGCTCTCGTCCCACCACCCACACCCCTCTAGAGCAGAAAACGTGTTTTTAAAAATTTGTTTCGGCAAGTTAACACTATTTTATCTGACTGAAAAAGTGTGATAAATAAGAAGACAGTTTATATTATCAGAAAAATATTTTTTGATATTTGCTTAGACCCAAATTCAAACACAAAAATAATTTTTGAAAAAGAATAACAACGTTTTTTTATTGGGTTTTAAAATCATGAAACAGGCTTCAAAAAAAATCTCGTTCGTTTTTCTTAAAACACAAATGGTTGTGAATTTTTCTCAGATATTTTGGACTACTGGTCTGCGGTAAAAAAGAATAAAAAACTGTTTTCTCACCTTGAATTAATCATACCTTGAATAAAATATACGTCGAAAATTACTGCAACAGTTCTGTGCATTTATTTTAGTGTTGTTTATACACTTGTATACATTGTTGAAGCATCCAGTTTGATTTTGGAATTTAGTTACAAATTATTATTTTTCTAATCATTTGCATAAGAGGATCGTACACTACGGAAAGACAATGTTTTTTGACAGATTATGAGTAAATTCTACCACAGATGAAGGACAAGTGGAGGACATGTGTGGAAGGGGAACAAATTGAACCCGGATTTGCTAGGCCTGTTTTTCTGTATCTTAGAACACCTACCCAGGCACGAAAAAGTCTTAAACCATCTCAGAACACTAGTGAATTTTTTTCACATTATTTTAATAGCTGATCCATATTTTTAAAAAAATTATCCTTTAGTAGTCAAGTACTTAGCTACATAGACATAGACAAGTACTTGGCTAGGAACCTGCGATATTCCGCGTCCTTGGCACAGTTACTAACGTTTAAGACGCCACCTTCCACTTGCACGAATGGGACCTCTTGTAGCGAAGTACTTGACTACAAAAGCCTTACTTTTTTAACTTATCGGAAAGGTGTCAGGTGGACGTGTCACGTTGTGAATGTTTGCTCCTGAATTGCACTCAGTTCTATTGCTAAGAGGAATTAGCGCAACTTACCTTCAGAAAAGACAAGGGACGAATTCAGACGTCAAGGGTGGACGTCGATAAGTCGCAACAACTAACGGCGCGCACGTCAAGGGTGGACATCGACGAGTCGCAACAACTAACGGCGCGCTGGGTTGTGCAGGACACCGGGCGGAGACCTCGATTGAGAGGTAAAAGGCTTCGCCCATTGCCGCCGCCTCCGCTTCGGTCTCCCTCTTCCCACGCCGGCGCTCGACGGGCGAAGGAGGTCAGCGGGGGCGAGGACCAATGCCCTGCAGAACTGGGGCGAAGCACGGCATTATGGATTCCATTGCCGTTAATTAGTGACTGTTGTACCCTTCCGGTTTGAACCTCATCGCACAATCGGTCGCCAACGTCCGGTGTTTGCGCGACTCGCGTTTTCACACGGCATGTACGTCTGACTGCTTCGCCCGCCCCTGCGCCTCATTCGTCGCTCGTCGAAGCTCACGTCTGGGTCGCTTTGGTCTGCGGCGACCTTGGATCAGGGCTGCGCAACGTCTGCGCAATAAGGGCCACCACGAACCTAAGAAAACTAGGAGCCGGCCTTTTTGGTCTTGTCAGATTTGCAGCCTGGCTGTGGCCATTAACGCTCGTACTTGTTTGGACAAGAAGGATGGATGAGGCGAATCTGGAACATATCCCCCAAGTGTGTTCTTTATACCCTTCCCTTTTCCTGAGGTGACTCATTTTCTTCGGTAGTGGCTTGCCTTTGCTTCCTCTATCTGAAAGAAGGAAGGGTGATCACAGTGACTGCTCGTGCTTAGGTTGCACAACTCCCAGATAATCGAAAATTTCTTATAATTTGTTAGGAATATTCATTTTCCTTTTAATATACTCAATAATCAATATATTGCAGTAATACCGATGTATTAAAAGTCATTTTGAAATCAAAGGTCGCCTAACAAGAGCACTCTCCGGCGTCTAGAGTTCTCCCAAGCAATGCACATGTCACGCTCTTAAGTTGTTTTACTGACTTTACTCTTTGGCCTTATACTTCAACGTGGCTCCTTAGTTGCTCTCCAACGGCAATCAGCTGTCACATGTGCAGCGCAGAAGGGTGGATGGTCTGGTTAGAGAGCGCGCTGGAGCATCCGTGTGGAATACCAATTTTCTGTCTTCGTCTGACACATGCTGCAACTTAATTTTAAGAATTTTGCGTGTTATTGAAAGAACAGTAAAATCAACCAATTTGTGTCGCTATTGAATGCATTATATACTTTTGAACATTTTAATAGATTAATTGAAAGTATATTTTCTGCGATTATAATTAATCAATTACAATTAATTGCATGGTGGAAATAACAAGGTGTCGCGCTCCGGAGGATGCGCAGTAGCAGCCAATCACGTTTTAACCCACGGATGAAGCGGAAACGGCTGGCGCACGTGTTCATTTGCTTTCCGTTTGCGAAGGAGATAGGACGTGTTTGGCAAGGCAGTGCGAAAGCAGTGGAAGATCGTGATTTTGTTGGCGTGGGAAAGGTATGTTGTGGATTTGTGGTGCAAGTTATTACAATTATGTATTGTATGTGACTTGGCTTTAATAATTACAAAAGCATACATCACATTCCTATAATGCCTTATATTTAATCGCTTGTTTATTACCAAAATTTTGTCGTGTTATACTAAGAAAATGTAAATTATTTTCATGTGGAGTTCAAGATGCCAAACTGCTGTGTTAAAAATTGTCCTAATAGGACTGGGACAATAGGTGGTGGGAAATATACATATTTCCGCTTCCCAAAAGAGCCCCAATTACGAAAGGTGAGGATGGAAGCTTGTGGGAGGAATGAAGAAACTTTTAAAGCAGATCATGGTAAATTTCAAAACGTTTTGAATAATTAAAATCCAGTGGCTTGAGTTTAGTTCAATATATAATAGCTTCATTGAATATTCTGTGGTTATAATAGCTTTATTGAATGTACATATGTGAATATAATCTGGACAGGGACTGTATATTCTTTTATATTTTGTATTTGGGATAAATTGTTATTGTTGATGAAAGAAATGAAAATGTGAAATATTTAATTGTAAATGGTCAGTTTTAGAGAATGAAGATTATTAACATGTATAAATTGTTCTAACATGTAAAAAATGTCCAAACATTTTACATATCATACTTTGTTTCAGTTACAAAAACTGCAGGAATTTTTTGTTGGTTTAAATTATTTTACTAAATCTTAGTCATACAATAATTTGATTGTATTGTCTCTTAAAACACAAAAGAAATCCATACATCAATTTTCAAGTAATAAAGAAATGAATTTAACTTATAAAAACTTTCAAAACTGTATTTTAATGTACTGAAATTTATTATGTACATGTATAATAATTAACAAAATGTATAATATAGTATGTATGTAATTAATTAACTCAAAAAGTGTAATGTAAACTTTGCAGGTAGAGTGTGCCAACAGCACTTTGAGAGTATATGCTTTAAAAACTACAATTCACTGCAGATGCCTGGGAACAAACGTTTAGTTGCTGGATCTGTACCAACAAAATGCTTAATGTTGGCAAGAAAATCAAGTGAAAAGTCTGGGTAAGAGAATAGTATTATTTATTATACACTTGAACTACTTGTGATTATTATTCATAATAATTTAATTTTAAATACCTTTAGTAATAGAGAAGATATGATAATAGAATACATAATTTTATTGTTATCTTGTAGTGAGAGGACACCTCTCTTTGCATATAAGGAGCTTGTGTCTTCATTACGGAGAAATTCTGAGGTATAAATAAACATGTTTTTTGTAAATTGTTATATTCCTC
>BLKR01009975.1:0-76044 GCA_011170035.1 Teleogryllus occipitalis
GGGGGGGGGGGGGGGGGGGGAACGGAGCTGCCTAACGCAATTCCGTCGCCCGGCGCGGCGCTGGCATCCGCCCCGCTTCGCTTGGCCCGCGTGCCCGCCCCACCCCCGCCCCCTGGTCTCTCCTATCCTCGTCCTTCTCGAGCTGCCTGAGCACTCCAACCCCCGCCACGTGGTAGAACGGCTAGAACTCTGGTCTAGGTTGGGAACTAGCGGCCAATAATACTAACTTCAGAAGAAATCTCATGCATTTTTTTCTTCTTTTCCGTTCATAGTTTGAGATTTTCACGTGTTCCGACTAGCAAGATCAATGCATCTGTCTTGAGACGTTTGTTTAGGAAGACTTTTTCTGTCTCTTTTTGTCTGTTCCAACCCCTTTCTATTGATATCTTGTGTCAGATTGTGTATTGTAAACTTTTTTCTTTTTCTCTCTTAGATGCCCTCGAGTTCACTTTTCTTATTTAATATTCTCTCCCATGCATTTCTTCACATATTACCAGAATCTCATTACGACATCTTTAAAATCTCGAAAATTCCCTCTGAATTGGTATTCAATTTTCTGAAGTTTTAGTGATGAATTTATCAAATTGTATAGACATTCATTTGGAGATTTTTGTTTATGTTTCAAAGGGTTTTGTATTCTACAAATACAATTAAATTGTATCATATTTATTCAATATCTTCCCAATGTAAATATCTTCCTATCAACAATTATTTAAATTTTGATTATTTTTGCTGTTATTTATTTTTTTTAATATAAGCTGCCATCGTAATTTTCGGATTTTATTTTCAATTTGTTTTCTCATCTCTAATTTGTATTTTAGGTTTGCACAAGAAAATTCCCTCAATGCAAAGGGTTCAATTACACGATTGAAATCTGTCAAATTGACATTGGCTATTTTCTTGGCCTAGGCCAAACGGTGGTTCATATCACCCAAACGCGCAATTTCCTGCACATTGCTGTTTCGGCTAATATTGTGACCAAGGAATTCAACGGCAAATTATTTATAAAGGTGAATTGATTGATTTACTCGGCATCCCCAGCAAAACCACTGTTTCTTCCATGGTCAGTTTAAACCGTGTAACTGTAGAATGTCATTTGCGGTTGCCAATTAATGTGACGTACAGACAAGCTACTGGGACTTTATATCACGCAAATATGTTTGACTTCTGGCTTTAGGTTAACGTTTTGATGAATATGTATTACCTTCAGCGAAGTTGAAGGATTGCGGAATTTTTACGTTGTTTCGTCTTTTGTAACTGGCATCAAAAGGACTTTGCATTGACTATTAAAATTACCCCGACATTAAAACCTAATTTAAAATTGTTCCTATCGTTTTGTTGAGATGGAAAATAGGGTATCAACGGCAAAGAGAGTATTCAAAACCCGAAAGAAAAAATGATCTAAAATCAATGATCTCAATTTCTGGTGATTTTTTGTCTAGAATGGCCTCCGTCATAGAGTTCAGCTCTTGACATTAAGAAAGGACGAGAAGTTTGAAAGGAAATATGAATTTGAAGGAAGATGACTATCATTCGAAGTGGAAAAGTAAAAACAGTTTTGGAGAAATCGTATACTACTTCCCATAAATCACATACAAATTTTACGTCCTTTTTTACGAAATTAAATCAAATCAAAGCAAACCAGACGAAGCGATAACAAAACTCTGGGTTAAAAAAGATGTGTACAAGACATCGTTCAAAATGGACATTCTTGATAAGTAAACCTCTGTAAAAGAAGAAAATGAAGAGAAAGAAAAAATGTTTCAATTGCTTGATGGCATCAAAGTAGAGAGACATTTATTAAAAGTCAAAGAGATTTACAGAGAAACAGGAAATGTGAGTGCACGTGAAGATTGTCTAATGGCAGACAAGCAATCATTGTATAATAATAATAATAATAATAATAATAATAATAATAATATTATTATTATTATTATTATTATTATTATTATTATTATTATTATTACTAGCAGCTGCATACACCTCTAAGGACTGTCTTCTAGAGCTTCATATCATCCGCAGGAAATGGATGTGAAGTGTGACGGGAACATCAGTTGAAACGCTTTGAAGAAAAATGCCGTACAACAGTTGAGCAAAATGCTCCAATACAGATGTCGCTGATGAAGTACGTGTGCAACAACGGACTGACCGTTTGTGCGCGCGCTTGGAAATTCGCGAGAGCCCCTTGTGGCGCATCGCTCTCGCGTGGAGGGCGGCGCCGCGCCCACGCGTCGATTCCGCCGGCCGCGCTCGGCGATGGCAGCGGTCGCCCGCCACTTCGCGCGCAGCTCCGCCCGCAATTCCCGCCCGGGCGGCGAGCAGCGGGCGGCCGGCGGCGGGCGGTGGGCGGGCGGGTGGCGGGCGGGTGGCGGACGTGCGGGTGGCGGGCGTGCGGGTGGCGGGCGTGAGGGTGGCTGGCGTGCGGGTGGCGGACGTGCGGGTGGCGGGCGTGCGGATGGCGGGCGGGCGGGTGGCGGGCGGGCGGGCGGGCGTGTGGCGGGCGGGCGGCGGGCGGGCGGACAGCGGGCGGACAGCGGGCGGACAGCGGGCGGGCGCAGCGAAGCAGCGGCGCAGATGCAGCGAGGCGCCCCGCCGCCCGCGCCGCCCGTCTCGCCGGCCTCGTGCCGCCCGCGCACCGCCCCCGCGCCGAGGAAGCGCCGGCAGCGCAATTACGCGGCCGCGGCGATTTGCGGAATTAAATTCAACTGACCCAGATAAATTGGATCCGGGCCGCGCAGTCGGAAGCCTCCAATTATGCCACAATTAGGCGGCCAATCACAATCCGGCGCTAATTCGCAGGTGATGAGGCGCCGGCGCGCGCCCGCCCGCCCACCGAGCGTCCGCTCGCCCACCCGCCCCGCCCCCGCCCCCGCCCCGCCACCGTCTCGCGCCCGCCCGCCGTCGCCGTCGCAGGCGCCATCTCCGGCGCCCACTCGCCGGCCGCGCGGCGGGACGGGACACGCGTGGACGCTGGCGGAGATGCCCAGCTGGGAATAGTCCTTGCTGGACACTCGATGGCGCATGCGCAACGGTTAAAGGCAAGAAGCAGTCGAGAAAGTCAGAATAAAGGAGTATGACAAGCAATGACGAAGCTGTCAATGACAGCATACGGTTGTGAGAACAGGAATATCGACCAGAGACTAAACGCAAAGGGCTATTGTACGGGAAACACGGTTTAGTAAGGCAGAATAATGAGCAATAATGAGATTAATCGTAAACCTGTCTGAAACACAACGGTAAACACGTCAGGCCGATTCCAGAAAATCCTGCAGATCTGTGGGACCAACGAGAGCGGTGAGTAGCGCCGGAGTTCTCGTCCGACATTTGGAGGCAGCATGAGAGGTTCCAGAATCACTGGAAGCGTTGAGGCCGAAGAGAGCTGGAAGGAACGTTTTGTTCCATGTATCTTCTGCTGTCATTTCTGAAGTTGTTTGCATGTGCTCTCTTCGTTTCTTGAAGGATCCTAGCTCCCTCGCTCTCGATTGTGTCTACAAAACCAGTGTTTTCCTCTCCCCATGTCTCTGTTCCTCTCGGCTGCGGCAGGAGCGTGGGTGTCAGAGCGAGGGCTAGGGCGACGGCGAGGGGAAGAGCGGCGGATGCTCTACGATGCACCGCAGGACGCGCGCTGTTACGCTGCGTCTCGCCACATCTCCGGCCCCGGCGGCGGCCGGAAGCGCTTAGGCGGCCACGCCCACCACCAACGCGCCAGGCCGCCTTGTCACCCTGCTCGCCCCGCCAGCCACTCCCGTCAGCCTGTGTCTCACGCCCGCTCACCCCCTCGCCACTCACCAAAAGCCGGCCTACCTTCCCTCCCACTCGAAGCTCACCTGCCCACCCACACTCCCACCCACACCCACATCCACTCAGCCACTTTCACGCCCACCCTCTCGCCCGGTCGCCCTCTCACGCACGCATCTGCAAAGTCGACCACCCACCCACTCACTCGCTTCACCGTGTGATATGGGTCAGAGCATGAACTAATATCGCTGCTTTTCTTGTGGCCAGGAATTCCTAGGGTTCGAGGTTCGATGTTTTTCCGTGGTTTTTCACCCGTGGATGTTCGACACTTGCTACATAGCTGGGTGGAATTCAGTCACTGTCTGGAGGAGAATTGTAGCGGTGGGGTGTTCTTATGTTCCGTGTCCTTGTTGCACCTCACCACTACATCTTAGAAACAGGTGGCCAGAGCACTGGGGACGAACTAAAATGTCGTTTTCAGCTGAAAACGAGATGGTCCCTAATTTTGTTTTATCCTTATTTGTACTAGTGGATTCCTTTTATATACACATGGCCGGAAGCAAGTCAACTTTGAGTAACGACCCACAATAAAATTTTGAATACTCTGCTGGTAGTTGGATAAGCATAATAACCTTTGGATGGATTGTGATGGAGTCTCTGAAAAGGGTGAAAAGCAAGTAATGGTTCAAAACATAACACCAAGTTATAAGAGAAAGGGGAAAAGGCATTTTCTTGAATATCAATTGATGTTCAAGGCGATGGAAACATCTAATGAATCTACTTTATCTAGAGTGAGAATGCAACTGATCCAGATCGTCCATACTGCGCCATTAGTGTACAATATAAATTGTGATGAAATCAAGGCGAGCGATAGAATTTATTTGAATAGAAACGTAAAGCCCAGAGACACTGTCACACTACAGTCAGTGTTAAAAGAAAGTTGTGTAGGAATATGCTCCAGAGGAGAAATATTTGCGAGCCTACTGTTGATGCAGTCGCGTTAAATTTGTAGCTGAGGATCTTCTTTGCAGTAGATTAGTTTAAAATTTCTTTTAGATCAGATTAAGAAACCACCTATGTTATATATTACAACAGTAAACTAATTTATTTTAATAAACATTTTGATGCAATAACGAAAGACTTAAAAATAATTTAGTTCAATATTTTAAAACATTTAGTTACGTTCAATATTGTTAAACGTTTATTTGCATGACTATACGCGTGAGTATTGCAAGAGTTGTCGAATATCCATGGCTATTATTATGAAACGACTGGTGGATGAGGTATTCGATGTATTGTTAGTATGGTGCTGTCTTTTAAATACTGAAACATCGCTCATTTTTCTGGTACTATTTATCCACATTATATAAATAAGTTTTATGAACTTGTTAAGTCGACTATATTAAAATTTCTATACAACTTGTCGGTTCGTTGATCTTGTGACCACGGTTGTAAGATGGAATCTATGTTTGAGTTAAACATAAAAATAAAATTCTTTGGATTACGATCAATATGACCTTAAATATTCTGATTTTTCGTGAACTTTACCGGTTTTTCGAAGAGCACTGAAATTTCAAATTCCAGCAAAAATCCCAATATTTTATTTTTGGTATCTTTTATTGAAGAATTCCATCTTTTGCCTACCTTACGTTTTATTTTCAAAAAGAACTTTGACACCTCCAGAGAGACAAACTTCATAACTAGAAACTGTGGGTGCTTGATGTAAGCCTTGTTCATTTGGTCATTCTTGTTGTTGGATTTAATATCGAAGGGCAGGTTCGGCCTTCCTGCATCGTCAAAAGCTTCTTTTCGAAATTTTTTCATCTACATGTTTCGTGTTTCGGCGGCACTGCGATTTCTTCTATGCGGCGTAGCAATTAATAGAACCCTAATATTACAACGAAAACTCAATAAACACTAAAAAACACTGCCGTTTCCACTCAAGTTCATACCGAATGGCGCGTTTCCCCACACATGGATGGACACCGCCGCACAGCCGAGATTCTCCTAGAGCAGCGATGAGTGGGAGCACTACTCGCTGTGCAAAATAATTCTAAGCGCTGAGGCTGGTTGTCACCGAGAGCGGTCTCTCAATGCCATGCGCTAATATTAGCGATTTCTTGGCGAACTTCATGTTGATGAATGACTACTTCTCGATTAATATTGTTCAAACATGCTTACGTATTGATTAATTATCCAAATCTTTCCTGAAATATTTAAAATACAATATTTAAAATACAATATTTGTGTTAATTTGGTTGGCCTTCGCCGCATCTACCTATGAGAGGACACCTCACCACTGATTATTTTAATTTAAACGAATTTGTATGATTTTGAGTGGCTGCAAAATAATGAAAAGATATGTAAAACTGTTACAGTTTGGCAGAATTTGAATGATATGTTCTTCACATATTTCTCTGAACATCCACGCAAATGAAATATTAACTATCGATATCAATATTTAATATGTGTACTCTATCTACGTGTATCACATCTACAAGCCTTAAAATAAAATTAAGATTCTTGAGGAGGTTAAGAAGTGTTGTATATCATTAATTCTCCTACACTTATCACATTTGATATTATTATGTGAAACGACCTACACTTAAATTCTGGTGAGAAAATGGGTGTTAAAAAGCAATCCTTTTTAAGAGGATCATGAGAAAGCGAACAGTTTGATTTGCATTTTTAACAAATAACGGTATAAGGAATGGTAAATGGGGCCAATTATCAGAGCAGACGTTTACAATAAAATATAGCTGTATCAGTAATGAGCTCGGTGTATCTTCAATTGGGTAATACGACAACGCTGAAGACAATATTTGCAGTCGGGTCAGTTTGGGTATCTCTGCAGATGGTGTTTCATTCTGTGTACCTTATTTGAATACCCATGTGATTCCCGCAATTGCTTCCGATTGGCGTAAACACATTTTGTATTCAGATTGTGGAATCGGTTACGCAAATCTGTGGTATTCGCGGTTTTCATTGTGTGTTCAACCACCCTTTGAATAGTTTCTGAACTAATGGCGACCTTTATGACGCGTGTTTCCTTTTTCCAAACATCTCTTCATACAGGGGAGTAATCAACAGGTATTTATAGAAATGCTAGGTCTGATTTCACTGTTAATCAGACATGTTGATATTTTTTGGTCACAAGAGCATGATAATCTCCATTTAGAGAATAGTGAAAGAGATGATCTGCATGCTTAATGCTCATTCCAACTGCGTGCGGGGCTTTAAAATGCATGTAATCGCTGCGGTACGTGGTGTAAATACTCTATCGGTCAAAAGTTTAAGACCAATCAAAATTTGATATGTCTAAAACCCCTATATTTCGCCCTTGAATACCTGTGTTTTTTTTATTTTCTCCTATACGTAGAATGGATAGTCCTGTAATGCTGTCATAAATCGATATCAAGATGTTTACGGATATACACGTTTTGAGGTTTCTTGATATCAAAGAAGGATTTCTTTCAAAACGTCACTATTCATTTGACCGTCGGTCTATGAAGAACACATGCGCTTAAGCCTTATAGGGTTTTCTCTCAAATGGGTATTCCCCGATCGACCTGGCTGAACTCGAGACCCCAAGGATCTTTTAAATTTTGGATGTACTTTACAAGAACCCCCAAGGACATTTTCAAACTTTTCTGAAAAATGGCTCTACATTTATTCTTTAAATTATATGCTCGAGTACACCAATTTTTTCTTATAATTATGGTAAAAATCAGGTTTTCATTCCAACTCTAAAATTAAGAAAATTAAAAATGTCGGATATTTTGTGTGGAAAGTGTCCTATTTCTTTGTTATGAATAGTAGATGCTTCCTTCTTCATTCAATCTATTATTCAATATTAGATCTATAAATTATTTTATATATGTTTGTTTGCAAAATATTGGCCATTTTGGCGTAATTTTGAATGAAATCGAGTCTATTCACAAAAACGTAAAAAATTAATTTTCAAGAACGGCTCGAAAATTTTCTTTAATTTTTTGTAGGATTATAACACGTAGAACCCGACTAGACGTCTATAGCAGAAGTACCATTTTCATTCTAGCTTTTCATTTACAAAAAATTTTTTGAATCTCCAGCCCTTCATTTCGTAAGAATTTTTAAGGAGATATCTGAAATATTAGAATAAGATACAATATTATATCACGCCACCATTATAAAAATATGAGGAATTTTGTGCTGTGTTTTGAACAGTATTTTCTTATTGTATTTTATGACTTTGGTAAGCCTCATAGAGATTGGTCTTTGTGCTTTGAAATTGTGGATTTGAGGATAAAAGTATGAACTACCAAATACGAGTAAAAAATTTGCACATGTGAACGTATTCAAAACTAAGTCGCTCTATGTAAAAATTTCAATGTTTTGTTCCAGAAACCACTATATGATAAACTGATGGTAGAAATATGGAAACCTTATTTAATAATCATTAACAGAATATTGCTTTAGATTAGGGGTATATCTCTAGTGACAATATTATTTACTCGTGTTCGTCCTTCTGTTCTTTCTGTCGTCAATGCCATCATAAGCTATACATACCCCATTTCTGTTGAAATTGTAACCACATCCCAAATTTCACGATTAACATTCTAATACAATCTACATCAAAGTAATCACACCATAATCATTGCAACAGCAGAGGACATGCTATTAGAAACCAACAATTTAGTTCGTTGTCTTATCTCCCCGCTGAATCGACGCTCAACATAACATGTGTCCCTATACCATTTGTGTTTCACATGCTACATTATTATTGTCATTACAATTGCTTCCGCAGATTTCATCCTCGACATCATTTCTGTTGTGGCTAATCCTGGCCATGTTACTCTACTACTCTCTCCTAAATGTACTCGAATACCGCTTCCATTCACACACAAAACGCAATATCTTAATCATGGAATTCTTTGACTTCGCTGTTAAATTTTATTAATCTTATATTTCACCTTTGTACGAGGTATTTGTCGTCGTAATAATTATTCCACCGTCCAAGGATTTCCTTGGAATCGCGATAAGAGTAAACGCTTGTTTACATCATCGGCGCTGCAAGTGCTGATTAACCAACATCATCACGCTGGAATCATACATCCACTACATCAGACCATCTGAAAAGCGCTATTCTGTTTCACCGCCAAAAATGTTACTCCTCAGCCTTACCACAGCACTCGCACACCAATTTACCTCCAAATTCGTCGTGACGCTGCACAACATTACCAGTCTCCACTGTATCCACTTTCACTACAGCATCATTATCTAGACCTACACCAACACCACGTCATCACCTTCATCTACACAAACACCACCACCTCAATCGATTGTTTGATTGATTGACAGTCGGTTAACGGGGTATCCCTCAACCAGGTATCCACCACCAGCGACCACTGCGGTATTTGTGTATCCACCACCATCATTATCTAGACCTACACCAACACCACGCCATCACTTTCATCTACACAAACACCACAAACTCAATCGATTGTTTGATCGATTGACGGTCGGTTAACGGGGTATCCCTCCAGGTATCCACCACCAGCGAGGCACCGCCCCACCCGGGACAAGCTCTAAGGTCTCGACCGGCCTACTGGCATGTGTGGTAGTGAAGTGTATGTAAGTGTGTGTTTATGTAAGGGTTATGTAAGGGGTGAGGATAGGGCAAGGACGAGGAAAGGAAGATCTTTCACGGTCGGGGTCTCGTTTGTTAGGGCTCCGACATTCGCTTGGTATTGATCGGAGAAACCACCGATCAGAGGAGCCGACCGGTAGAACTTTCCAAGGTAGCGACAGAACTCGATCAAGCTTTATAGTTAGTGTCGAAAATCCTGCCATCGCCAGGACTCGAACCTACGACTTCCTGGTTAGAGGCACTACAGTGATATTAGTTGATGCCCTGAGCGACCTCTCTCGGTGACACCGCCTCAACTACCCCGCCATTACTTTCATACGTTCATCTCCATCACCCACCCAACGAGGTGATTACCGTCACTTCCATCTCCGCCTTCCCGCCATTCCTCGCAGCGGCGGTGCCACGTGCGGGGCGGAGCTGGCGGCCCGGCGCTGGTGTCGGGGCCGCTGGCGCGCCTCGCGGCCGCGCGCCCCGGGCGCCTGGCACCCCGCCGCGCTAAGCCGCGTCGCGCTCCTTGGGCTCCGCCGGCTGCCGCCCGGGCCCCGGCCCCGCCCCCACCCCCACCCCGCCGCCACGCCCATCTGCGGTGCAGCGCCTTGCGCGTGTCCTTGCCTGCGGGTATTTGTGTTTAATTAGTGTGAGAGCGCCCGCGCCGCGCCCCGCCCCGCCTCGCCGCCAACCCGCCCCCGACCCCCTCTGCCCCTCCACCTTCCCGCCGGCAGGCAGGCGTCCTCCGGCGGGCCTCGCCCCCCACGCTATGCTCCGCGCCATCACCCGCCCCTCCCCCCGCGCGGGGAGGCCGTGATGCAAGGCTTGCGCCTAGCAAATCACACGAGCCACGGGCTGGCAATTAGGACGTTCGCTGCTCGCCGGGAGGCTGCTTTGTCGTCGACGCCGTCCTCGCTCGCCGTCCTCGCCCGCCGTCCTCGCCCACCGCCCTCGCCCGCCGACCCTACCCACCGACCTCACCCACTGCCCTCTCCTACCGACTTCACTCGATACCATAACCTCTTGCTCGCTGTTCCTACTCGCCGACCTCGCCCGTCTTCCTCGCCTGTCCTCCCCTGCCGTCTTCACAGGACGTCCTAGCTCACTGTTCTCGCCCGCCATCCTCACCAGCCGCCGTCACCTACCACCCTCGCCCGTCGCCATTGCCTGCCGCTCTCGCCCGCCACCTTCCCGCAGCCCTTGCCCGCCACCCTCGCGCGACGTTCGTGTCGTCGTGCTTCGAGGCTGCCAACGGAAGGGAAGGGAGGGTGGGCGAGGACGGTAGAACATGAGAGCAGGTCAGCGACTGGAAGAGCAGGGAATGCATGCAAGGAAATGACTTATGTGATAAGCAACAAGTGGTTACCGAAAGTCTGAAAAGGTGAGGTTTGGAACATTTTTCATGGTAATCAACGTATGGGTATGTATGGACGTAAGGACGAACATGTATGAAAATGCTCGAAGAATGTTTCGGTGATTGTGTAGTGTGATGCAGGGATCTCATTACGGCGTAAATAACTCACGGAATAATAAGATAACACTACTTTTGAGAAGAAAACTTGTGTGCAAGTACATGCACGTTTATGTATTTTGTAGGCACATTTAGAAGAAATGGTGGAGGGCGGAAAACGGAAGGAAGGAATAAAATAAAACATACGTAGAAGGGCATAGTGAATAGAATGATTTCCGTTTGAAATAAAGGTCTGGAGTAGGAATATGTACTCTGTTCTGCAACCTACATATGTATCATTTATTTCATAAATAAACGCAGTGATTTGTATAATAAATATGGTGGGAAAAGAGAAGAATCAACCAACTGCTGAAGTTGGAAGAGGAGAAAATAGCAGGATGAAATGCAGGAAAAATAAATGCACCCTTTGAAAATTTTTCGCGAACCCAATTTGGTCATTACAAATTCCCTATTGAGTAACCGACGTATGAACTCTTGTTATCCATAGATGATAAGCTGCAGCTCCAGCCACTACATTCAGGCTCATACTCGGGTAACGGCAGTGTTGTGAGGCATCGCAGAAGTGAGCGGCGGATACCAGGGCAGAGCGATGTGGGAGGCCGTGGGAGCAGTGATTAGGAGGCCCTGCCAAGTGTCAGGGCGGCCCAGCCGGGGCGGCGGGCGGGGAAGCGGGTGAACGGCTGGGCGTGGCAGGGGCGGGCGGAGCGCCGGGAGCGTCGACGGCGATAGGGCGGGGGGGGGCGGCATGGCGCGGGGAATGTACGATGTGCGGCGGCGGCGGTGGAGGCATCTGGAGTGGCTCAGTCACGGAGCTGAGAGGAGGCTCACACAACGCGCGGAGCCGCACGTGCCAGCCTGTTTTACCCTTCCTGCCTGCCTGCCTGCCTGCCAGTTTGCCTCTGTTTACTTGCTTGCCTGCCCTCCTGTCTCTCTGCCTATCTCTCTGCTTGGCTGCCTGTCTGCCTGCCTCCTAGTTTGGCTGCGTCACTGCCTGCCTGCCTCCTTTCGGTCTGTCTTCGCCTGCCTATCTGCCTGTCTGCATTTATACGTCTCTCAGCCTGTCTGCCTGCTTGCCAACCCGCCTGATTGCCTTCCTCCCTGCCTACCTGGTTACCTGACTGTGTACCGGTCGGTATATCTGCCTGACTACCTGCCTGCTCTTGCTGGATGCTGCGGCACCCACCAGCTGGAAGACGTGCGATTACGCGACGGGGTACGGGCAGAGAGACGGGGAAGCGGTAGAGGAGTAAGGTAGGGATAGAGAGCTGGGAAAGAGGAAGACCAACACGAGAAAACGAAGAGGCGGAGAGATGAGGAGGGAGTAATGAGGAATTGCAGAGGAAATAATGAGGAGGGGGAGTTGAGGTAGAGATGTGAAGAGGTGAAGAGGGGGAGTTAAAGCACACCTGTGAATGTGGAGACGTAAGGAAACGAAGAGATGAAAGAACCAGAGGAGAAGTGAAAGAGGTAAGTGGACTAAGTGGTGAAGAGTCAAGGATGTGAGCACTGAAGTGGGAAAAAGTGTAGAAGAAGAAATCGGAGAAATAAGGTGTGGCAATGGAAACTGTAGAAAGATGTAGATGAGAGATGAGTCGGTGGAGAATTGAAAAAATGAGGAAACGAGGAAACAGAGATGTGGACAGCGAGACCGGAGCAGCAATCATGATAAGACAGACTGAATATGTCGTAGTGGCTACTCGCCTATCGCGTCCAGTGTACTAATATGTACCAACAACTGGAAATATCTGTTAGAATGTTATAGGAGTTGTGTGGCATTAGACGTTGACGAAGAATATTAGTGTTCTCCTCACTAACAAACGTGGTAATTAATTTTAAGATAGATGTCTGCCCAGCAGTGAAGAAAAAACATGAAATTTAGTGTTTTTATTGGATAGTATGCTCTGTTTTATTCTTTTTTAAACACTTCAAACCGAATCTTGCTACGATTCTTAGTTTTTGAGAAAATAATGTCTTTGTCAACTGCCAAGCCCTTAGTGAGTGAACTTCAGATGGATTTTCCCGAAATGTGGATTTTCAGTACATTCAGGCACTTCAAACTTCATCAATAAAAACTATTAAAGATAATAATATAATTCTTTTCGCAGCATTGAACTCATGATTTGATCTAGTAAATGAACTAGAATTGTTAATCTGTCACTAAGATTTTCAGTTTTATGAAGAGGAATGTCCAGAAGAAATTTGTAAACATTTTTTCCCTCAAATAATCAAGTCCTGACTCTTTAGTTTTCATAGCATCTTTACCATTCTAGTTCATTCACTAGAATATTAAATTGTGATTGATTTAAAGAAATAATTAAATGATATATTAATTTGTTGAAGAGTTATGTTTGCAGTAAAAACATGAAGTAAAAATTATTAATAAGCAAATTGATGTTTTTAATATTTCTTTTCTAAAAGCATAAAGAAATAAAATGTACAAAGGAAAACAAAATACTCAAAATTCTTGAATTTGTTTCTCGGGTAGACAGCTACATTAATCAACAAGTAGTATTTCTGCAATGATAATCATGCCCGGAGGTATAGCCTCCTCAATTTATATTTATATTTACTTTCTTATTCTGTAATCTCATATTATTTTACAATTTGTTTGCCTCAACTTCTCTATTTTCAAAATCAGTTTGATCACTCTCATTGAAGAATACTAGAGATCATAAAATGATTCATAGTTTAGCATTTTAGTTGTTTATTATTGTATGACGCATTCTGAGATGCGGTGGTTAATTCTTGAATATTATCATTGCATTTTGTTCAAGATTTTCATAGACTTAGTTTCAATCTGACCCGAGCGAAACTCCTAACACTTCCTACATAAGAGTGTCATGTATTTCATAAAAAATATCGCTTGTTGTAAATAAAAATAATTCTATTAACACAAAGAAATAATGTAAAAACAACGCGTTGTAATATTTCTTTCATGTGGTATATTGTACTAAAAAAAGTGTCACTAGTCAGGATTTCAAAAATCTACATACGTTCCCTTTTCTTCAACTTACTGGCAGACATGTATAAATACTTAAATGCTCACACAATTATTTAAAATGTTAACTGATACCTTGGCCCTGTTGTTTGTGTAGTTCAAGCATCAAAACCATAGGTCTGAAATTTCATTTCCTTGTGTTCGCTTTTCAACTGCTCCGTTCTAATTGGGGGCGAAGAGGATGATAACCCATTGATGGCAAGACACGAATGCTTGTTACGCTAAATACCAGTGAGGGCGTTGAGTACAGCGAGGACGCGGTGGTGCGGTATAGTGCGAGGATATTGGGCCGTTTGGACCGAGCACAGAGAACAGCTGGGGCGGAGTGGGGGAAGACGTTGGTGACAATGGCGGGCGTGGGAGTGAAGCGGTGGTGCGCGGCGTGCCGGGGCGTGGCGTGGCGTGGCGGGCATGGCGGGGCGTGGCCGGGCAGGGCGGGGCAGGGCGTGGCGGGGTGTGGCGGAGCGGGGCGAGGCTGGGCGGAGCGGAAAGGGTAATGGTGGTGCGTAGGAAGTACGCCGCTTCGGGGACGTGGCGGAGTGGTGATAGAGTCCGGGACAAGGCTCGAGGGGTATGCGGGGGGGAGCGGTGCTTGCTGCGTCAGAAGCGAGGGCGGCAGCTGGGGGCTGGAGAGAGGGAGTGGCGCGGGTGCGGGGGCGGAGCACGGGTCGAGGGATGTGGGGCGCGGAGCACAGGGTGAGGGGCGGGGCCGGGCGCACCGTAGCGTAGGCACGTACGCGGATTAAGGTGGCTGCTTTGACGCACGTCGCGCCGCTTCAGGGCTTGACAAGGGGCGCGCGGGGGCGGGTTGCCCAAGAGACGGCGCTTTCGTCACCCCTGCCGCTGCACCCAGCGGTGCTACGGCCATTGCATCGTCGTTGCGTCAGATGTCACTCTCTAGTGTTATTATCTCCGTCGCAACCATCATTATTACCTTCACCTTCAGCACCACCTCCAACATCGCTTCCATTGCTACCATCACCACGCTTTATCAGTGAGTCTTATTCGTTGATTCTATCATCATCATAGACATCACCATAATCGTCTCCACTGTCATCACACTTTTCATCTCTATCTCTACCACCACTCACTCCACCAGAGTTCTCATCACAAGAGGATTATCGAATACCGTTTCTATGATCATCTTGGTCACGGATCGTAATCAGCGCTATAGACTTCAGCGTTAGTAATATCCTAAATCTATATTTATTCTATTAATTGATGTACTTACGCTAACGAGTGATACTACAACAGCCAAAGCGCTCGCAATATATATATATAACTTTTGCAATTTTCGAAAATTCAGAGACCTGCGCAATTTTGAAGCGTCCTAATATTTCATATATATATATATATATATATATATATATATATATATATATATATATATATGTGTGTGTGTGTAAAATCTCTACTTCGTCGTTGCTTGTGCCTCTTCATCAACGCTTATTACTTTCCTCCAGCGTTACCCCTTTATATCGGCATGGACTCCTCCCGCTATGTCATCATTCCCATTCGCCCCGCCCCGGCCGGCCGCCTGCAACGCCACTGCGGCGAGGCCTCCGAGGCCCCGGCCCCAGCCCCTCCGTTCCCCGCCGTCTTGTGGCCCCAGCGCCGCAAGCAACGGAAGCGGAAGGAGGGGCGGGGCGGGCACGCGAGGGAGCCAGGGGAGCGGGAGGTAATTTACAGAGGTTTAATGGACACCGACCGGCGCTCAGCGTCCGTAATGGCGATGTCATCGGTCGCGCCCGTCCCGGTGGCTGGCAGGCGGGCGGGTGTTCGGGGTGGACGGATGGCGCTGGCAACATGGGCGTCGTGGGCGGCAAGGGAGGGGGTGTTGGGGGCGGGCGGTGGGGTAGCGGGCGGGGCAGCCGGTAGGGGAGCAAGTGGGGGCGGGGACGGCCTACAGGCGGGCGGGCGGGCAGGCGGACAGGCAGCGAGGGCGAGGGTCGCTGGCGGGCGGGTGGGCGGGGCGAACGGATGGCGCTGGCGACGCGGGCGGGCGTGGGCGGGTGAATGGGCGGGCGAATGGGTGGGCTGGCTTCGGGAGGTTGCGGGCCGTCTTCCGCCTCTAGCCGGCGCCCATTCGAATAATTGTCGTTATAATTGCCTCCTCTGCGGAGCAGCCGAGACACTTAGCCTTTTCCCGGACATTAATCATTTTTTGGAAGTGATATCAATGGGAAGGTAATTGACGGGGACTGCCGAGTGTTGCGTTTGAAGTCGGGGAAGAGGCAAGGTACGTTGCTCGTACGACTTTAGGAAAGTAATTTTGAATGTAGTTGCCGGGGTAATGGCTATTTGTTTGAGATATCTCTTTGAGAGAGGCAATTTTCTCGCTGTCGTTATGTTAACATTTGAATCGGCGTTGTATTATCTTTCGGGAAATGAAAACATCTCAGATATTATTCATTTCTGGAAAGTGAACGTGTAGTGGGAAATTTCATACAACGATGCTACGCATGAACCATTTTCGCCCTAAATTTGAGGCTACTTATTATGCTCATATGTTTGACAGGTGACATCCTGACGTAGTCAAGGAGTTGTTCCAGTCGAACATCTGTGCATACGGGATGTGTAAGAGTCAGACGTAAATGTTACATATGTGTAGTAGGAAATTGCATGTAATTACATAATAAGCAATTTCCCACTATAATTTTATTAACAAAAAGTGATAATTTTCCATCCCTCTTCTCGCCCTACAAGTATGTAATACTTATTTTGAGACGCCTGTATGCATAATACAAAAACTAAACAATTATTAAGTATATTAATGTTATCTTCGATGTCCTTTTTTCTATTAATATCTCAAACATTTTCATTGACAGTCAACGATCTTTTAAAAATGTCATTAGTTAAGTGCTTAGTTACCGTTACTGTGTGAACCTCCTTGGTTCACGCATATTATATCAAATGAGATAATCTCTAATCTACAATACAAGTGCTGCTCTGCATGCACTGAGGTACTTAAGAGATGTAGATAATACAAAATATGAACCAAGGTCTTGACGCAAGGCTAAACGCGTGTATACGAAATCACTTCATCTCAAAATATATATCGCAAGTTAGCTGTGAAAAATTTGTCGAAGCTAATATTTGGAACGTGATGCATCATTTTAACAAATCTGGTAAGGGAAACGGTATAGCTATTCAATATTTTACTATCTTTCGGTTTTACAAGTTAATTATTTTATTCTGTGAGAACAACTTGCAACTTAAGGCGCTGACGTTTCCATTCAGAAATACCACTGAACATAAAGTATAATGGGAACAACTACTTTCGTACGTAGCAAGGATTCCGCAAAATTTATACGAACATAATCGATTTTGAACTTCCATCCTATATTCCTGTGTGTTGTTTTGTACGTCTATGGAAGAGATGGATGAATAGATTACTTTATCTTCTCTTGTATCGCCTTTTATTGCTTTCAACCTCAAACCCTTGTACAACATTGGTACTCTTTTAAGGTGGTTTTCACGAGGCACATTTAGGAATGTCAACGGAATGAAATTGATTGATAGCCTTTTAAAACTGGAATTTTCTATAGCGTCTCTTTAGGCTTCATTAAAATTTATCACTCACCTACACACTTATTTGTGTCTTCTAGATTTAATTTCATTTTAAAATTTTCTCAGGCAGAGTTCGTCAAATGTTAGTTTTCAGAAGTAATGCACCTTGCGACTGCACCGTTCTTTGCCAGCCATTGTCACAAGCTGTGACGTATTGAAGCGTCGATCTGATTTGAAGACGCCACCCTTCAATCATGCGTTGACGCCTCCAAAGGCGGCGGGGGGAGCAGGGAGGCGCGCGATCGGCGGGCAGAGGGCGGTGGGCGTCGGGCGACGCCAAGTGCGGGACGCAACCGGCCGCGTTCAAAGGAAAAGGGCTCCGTCAATGGGAATCCAACTTGAATGTCTCTGCCGCTGTTTGCGCCTCTTGTTCCCTCAGTCCCGGAGTCCCTCAGTTCCTCAGTCCCTCAGTCCCTCAGTCCTCAGGCCTCATTCCTTACTCGAACCCCTCTGCGCCCCCTCCCTCAGGGGGCACAAAGGTCTGTTACTGCTGCTGTGCGCCCAGGAGTGGGTGGGTGAGAGAGAGAGAGAGAGAGGGAGATGAAGGGAGAGAGGTAGGAGGTGTGGGTGCAACAATACCTGTTACCCCCCCCGCGCACGGGTCGGAAAGGTCCTGGCCACCGGAAAAGGGAAGATGCGGTGCTATCTGTAGGAGCAGTGTCTTGGTTGACGCCGCTCGGGCATCGCTTTCTGAGCCTCACCTGGTCCCCGCGGCGCTTCTTCCTTCCCGCGTTTGCGTAGCGGTGACACATTGTTTTAAATCCTCTTGCTCCTGGCTTTGGGAAGCGGCGCAGAATTTCTTACCTAAAGCTTTCAAAGGACGAGCTTTGCCACGTTGCAAGCTTAGTGAAGGAGTAATATTGAGAACGAAGAGAAATGGTTTCTTGGAATTTTTTTCTGGCAAGAGACGGCTGTTTTGGATTCGTGTAACTGCCGTTAGTTCTCGTTCTCCTATTTGATATTCCGTTATTTTCTAAATAATTATACAACTCAACCCATCCAAAAGAGTTTCGTTTTATGTCCGCCGTTGCCTAAAACCCGATTCATTTGCTAGATTGCAGTTTTTTCTCTTGTATTTGCTATATATAGTTGAACGAGTTGAAATCATATACATAACTCTCCGGTTATTAACAAAACTTCTTAATATTAATAAATTGTCAGTGCCTCATATAATTAATTGTGCATACAATTTCAGTACCATGCACAGATATTTCACTTCAAACCTTCAAACCATTTCTGTTGTCAAGGGCAGATCTTTTCTCAGGTTGCACCAAAATCCGTTAAGTCAAGGAACACATATTTAGAGTAACAATTTTGATGCCTCTTTAAGAAAGTCTCATTAACTTGAAAGTCTCGTTAAATTGAGAATCCCTTGACGAGATGCTTAGGCACCAAGTGCACACTAAAATGAGCCAATTTACCTTCACTGAGATACGATTTCAATCTAGAACTTACACGTCACGTAGTAAATAAAATCACGACGCGATTTCATCCCGGGGGGCTTCAGGCGTTGAGCGGCGTGGGGCGTGCGTGATGTGAGGTAAATCACATGACACATGTGGTAGTAAAAGGACGAAGAAACGAGAGAACAAAAGGGGATTACGTAAAGATGTGCCGGAAAACTGAAGAATAAATGATTCAGGTATGTGGAATGGGATTCCATGCAGGTCTGCCGAAATAGTTACAATTGTAATATTTGGCTATATTTCGCTAATATTACATTGAAAGGTAACAGAGCTACACCCATGCATTTTTTATTATGTTAGTGACATTTCAATATGATCGTAAAATTTAATTTATCATTAAAAACCAATTACATCGTTATTAATGTTGTTTTGTATAGGTTTCTAAAACAAATCACAACTTCTCTTAAAAACAAAACGGATTATATTTGGCTGAATCAGAATGTTTAATGAACGAATTTACCAATCCGCATATTTAGTAAAAATAAGATCTGTTGAAAACGATTATATAAACTTATTTGTTATTGGTTGATTGATTTTTTCGTGTTTCCGGGCGCGTCAACTGCTTTGGTCATTAGTCCTGTTAGTGTAGTGCATGTTTTTTCTCGGGAGATGGCGGTGATCTTCCCCCGCTGGATAGCGAGATCCGGCGCCGACCTACCGTCGGCTACTGGGGTTTCCCCCTCACCAGGACTCTCCCACCAGCAGGGCACCGCCCCAGCCGGGACAAGTTCTAAACTCCCAACCAGTCTCCCGGAATATGTGGTAGTGTAGTGCATGTTAGTGTAAGTGTGTGTGTAAGGGGAGACGATAGGACAAGGAAGAGGAAGGACAGATCGCGCGCGGTCCGTGGCCCGTTTGTTAGGGTACTGCTCCGGCATTCACCTGGTGTTGATCGGAGAAACCACGGAAAACTACCGATCAGAGCAGCCGGCCGCTAGAATTCTCCTCCAGACTGCGCGACTGATTTCGACCTAGCTGAAAAGCTAGTGTCGAAAATCCTTTCGCCGTCAGGACTCGAACCTAGGACCTCCCGGTCAGAGACGCTGCAGTGACATCAGTTGATGCACTAAGCTACCGCTCCCGGTATTTTTTATTGGTCAATGTGCTTTTGTTTCCTAATCCACTGTGCACATTGTCCCTTCGTCTGCCGATTTTATTGCATATCATGACATATGTACAGAGCACTTGATTTTTTTCAAAACTTTGAATTTTTCAACCAATTTAAATGGGCTCTTGCATAATTTAAAATCACTGAATTTTGCATTAATTTCTAATCTTTAACATCATTGTCGCAAAAGTGGTTATACTTTCATAATTTTTGTTAAATTTGAAAAAAAATTATAATTGCCAAAAACAAAAATGTTAACATCCCTGATCCTACGAAAGCAAGAACCCGTCTCAGAAGATGAACCAGTTAGAGTTTTAAATTGCGTGTAGAGCAGGGAGGACTGAAGGGAACTTGCTGGTTAACTGATGGATGTAGTCTGTGATGTAAGAAGTAGAGGTGCTACAATAGCTCATAATTTCTCAAATTTCTTGGAACGTTTGTAATTTTAGAAATTTAGAGAGTTCATTGAAAGTGAGTCCTTTGCCATTCTTTTAAGCATAATTGCTCTACAGGTGAAAAAAACTAAAATTATTTTTTTAATTAATTGTATTAACTTCAAGCAGAAATTTTGCGGAAAAACTAGTCTTTTCAAAAAATATACATGACATTTTTTAAAGTTCTACATTTTTAAAAACATTTTAAGACAGAAATCTCTATCTTCAATATTTACCATTTTGCCGTCAATCAATTTTTCGATAACAAGGAACTAAAAAATGCATTTTCGGATTACACAGTGTGATAGAGAAGGTAAACTATTACATATGGAAACAAGATTTATCCACTTTTTCATTACTAGGTCGGACAACAAGGGTTTTTGTGTCAAAAATTCATTTTTCGACGCATGAATACAATACTCTCTCCTCTTACGAAGTGAGACAAGAAAGTTAAAAAGTGCACATTGAATATGGTTTCTTATGAAATAATAGTGAGGAATTAGAAGGTTTGGTTGGAATGGATGAAATGCGATTTGCGTTGCAAGGTTCAGTCGGAACAATTTGTAGTCGGGAGATCATGGACGGTAGTAATGTTGACGGTAAAGCGTAAAGGTGGAAGCATGCAACGATGGTCTGTGAGAAAGACCGAAAGGACACGTACATGATTACGATAGCTTACAGCAGGGAGTCGGTATCGGCCTCCAGGGGGTCAATGAAATTTTGAAGGGGTCAATGAAGACAAAAGGGATCGATTGGGTTTTTTTAGCCGAGTATGAACGGACATAATCAATCGACATAATCAACATCTTATTTGTTACAAACAATATTAAATGAACTTGATAAATTGTTTTATTATAGAGATAAACAAAACATATTAATGAATTATAAATCCGCTCTTCTTTCATATCCGTCGTTCATCTTTAGAATTACGGGCACATCTCGCCTAGTGCAACCAAGGCACCAGGTCCTCGGAAGAAAGGGGCCCTTAACAAGGAACCCGCGGATAAGTGTTGGACAAGAATATGACAACCTTCACCCCGTGCATATTTTCTACACTTTCTCCTATTTATATCATTAGATTTAAAACTCTTCATTTTACGTTTATTGCAGATAAGAGCCCCATTTCGATATTATGTACCTGGGCATCCGAGAACTTGTCTAGGCAACTGCTTATGATGTTGAGAAAACTCGACAAATTATAACTGTGTATTGACAACGATACACTGTCGTCTATCGCGGAAGAAAATACTCCTTGCCACTCACACTGGAGAATTGTTATTGTCAGATAAAAACAATGAACATTTTGAGATGGTATCGCAACAATGAAAATTTAAAAAGCTACTCAGAAGCGGAATCGTCTTCGATAATTGTAAATCTAGATATTTACCAAAATATTGGTGTAGGAAATTACTATTTTTAAGACATTTATGGGCAATTATTTGTGTTATGATTATGTATGATGTATAGAATAACGTAAGGGGTCGCTGGAGATAACAATTTTTCTAAAATTGATGATCAAAGAACGAAAAAGGCTGGGAATCACTGTCTTGGTCACGACAGTGGAGTTGGGATACACAAGGGGGATGATAGGACACTCCTGGATGACGACTATGAGTAGCGATTGGTAGAGGTCACTAGAACGAAGCAGGGACGCGTTAAAACATAAGCAGACGACGCACGTTATTTAAAATGTTTTCATATTAATTTTTGAAAATAAAAATATTAAAGATTATTTTTATATTGGTTTTGTTTGTAATTATGATAAATAATTCAATAATGGTACGGGATGCCATTGTTTGCTTTTACATAGGGCCGTTTAAGATACTAATTCGGCTCTGCAATGAAGTCTACTCGTGGCAGTAGGGACGGGAGATAGGAAGATGGGGAGTTATAGTGGCTGATCCATGTGGCAGTGGGCAGCCAAAACGACTGAAAGGAAATTTGGCGGGGAGGCGAATTAAAGCGTTGTTGTTGTAGCCGAGCATCGAAGCAAAGGCAATGAGAAGGAATAAAGAATAGATGGATTAAGCGGTAGAAAGACCCGGAACCGTGACTGAAGGAGATTGCAATGAGAACGGATTGTGTTTGGGACAGTAGCAATAGGACCCAGAGTGGAGCAGTTGTCAGCTGGAAACTACCGAACGCGAGGACAGCGAAAAGGTAGTCTAATGGGGAATACAGGCAGACAAATAGCATGTAGCGATAGATGGAGGTAGAGAAAAACTGGGAAGAGAGGAAGGAAGACCCGAAAACGTCACTGGAGTAGGAAGTCGATGCGGGCATAGGGAAGGAATTGAAGGTGACGTGAAGTAGCGATTCGAGCTAAGGTGTAAGGTGTGTGGAAAGAGTAGCGATGGGAGCACGTGACCGTCATCAGTGGGAACGGCTGGAAGGCGGGGTAGCAGAAGAGCGAATAAGCACGCCGTTACGGCAGCGGAAGCCAGGACGGCAGGATACTAAGGACGCAGGAAGCGGGGTGGCAGGACAACGGGGATCCGCGGCGGCAGCGGCAGAGCCCCGTGATCTACGTCCCCTGGCGGCGGCGGCGGCGGCGGCGGCGGCGGCGGCGGCGGAGCGCTGCGGAAGAGCGCGTTCGCGTTGGCCGGTGCGTTTGTAAAAAGACATATTCGAATATACCACCGGCCACGGTACAAAAGCGTATAGAATGTAAATACCATTTATTGTACAGCTGTACGATACGTCGCGCGTAACGACAGTACAATATATTTGCAGTATCGCGGAGATAGATAGGCCCATACATTTGGCGCAGGATTGATCATATGCGGGGCGAGGCAGCGGCGGCGGTGGAGGCGGCAGCTACTGGAAGCGGCGTGCGGTGGCGCTCAGCGCGGCGACCACCCGTCAGGCCTTCCCTGCTCCCACCACCGCCAGCGCCAAAGCCAGCGCTAGCGCCAGCGCCAATTCCACCGGCACCACCCCCGCCAGGGCCACTGCCTCCACCAGCGTCACCACCAGTGCCACCGCCACCGCCACCGCCACCGCTACCCCAGCCCTACCCACACCGCCACCGCCACCCCAGCCCCACCGCCGACTTCACCTCACCGACACTGCGACAGCCAGCTCCAATACCACTGCCAGTCCTGCCGACACTGCCACCGCCAGCACCACCGCCACGGCCACCTCCACCGGCACTGCCAGCGCCACCACAAGTACCATAGCCTGCGCCACCGCCGGTGCATCCATGACTGGAGTCAGTCTACCCAATCCCAACGGCCCCATGGCGAGTGCCTTTTCCCACCGGTAACCGAACCCCCTCCTGCTCTCGGAATCCCGTCGCCACTTCCGTGCCTAATACCCTCCGTGCTCAGAGCGGCCACCACCGCCGTCGCCGCCGCCTTCGCCTCGAATCCCGTCTCTGCCACTACCACCGCCGCCGCCGCCGTCTCCGCCCCTCCACCAGCGGTCGCAGAGAGACGCCGCGTCGCACTGCCGCTAAATTGATTGGTCCGCTTTAAGAGCGGTAAACTGAGTTACTGCAAGGTCGGCGCGCACTGGGGACGTGACGGGCGAGGGAACGGCGGCGCGCCGCCTCGGGCGAATCCAACGCGGCTGGCCGCTGACCGCGACACCCGCCCGTCCCTGCCCGTCCCGCCACGCCCCCTCGCCTCCCACGCCGCTCGTCCTTTTCCTCTCGACTACGCAGCCGTCCCCAGCGCCCTGCTCCGCGGGTTGCCTACTATCTCGCCGGTCCTCCTCGGCTCCGCCCTGCCGCTTGCCACCCCGTCGCAGGTCCACTTTCGTCCCCGCCGCCGCCCCCTGCTGCCACCGCCGCCCCCGCGACGACGAGCTCACACAGCCAGCAGCGGCAGCGGCGGAGGACGGAGCGGCGCCGACGCAGGTCACGACCTAACTGGATTCCGGGGCGGCGGCAGCAGCGGCGGCGGCGACAGCTCGTTAGCGGCGGGGGCGGGGCGGGGTAGCGGGGCGCGCGCGGGGTGCTGGCTTAGGAGGGTGCTACGTCCCCGAAGCCGCGCGCGCGCGGGCGGAGCGCAGGTGTGCGGCGGGCGGCCCCGCTCCCGCCCCGCCCCACGCTCCCGCCCCCGCCCTGACCCCCGCCCCGGCCCCGGCTCCGCCCCGCGGCCTCCGGGGACGCGCGCTGCCGGGATCCCGAGGGCGTTGAGAGTTGCTTTGTGTCACGAATTATGCCGCGCGTAGCTCGCGGGATTCGCGCGGTGCGGACGCAGGCACCCCCATTCATCGTTTATCCAGCCCGGCCCTCGCTGGCGTAGGGCGGGAGAGGCCGGGACGGGGGCGGGGTCCAGGGAGGGGGAGGCGCCGGGGCGGTCGCCTGCGTTGCCGCGCAACGCGGCGCTTGCCGAAACCCGGACGCGCCCCTTGCGTCTAAAGAGATAACCGCTCGCATATTCAGACACAATTTTGCCAAGGTGACCTTAATAAAAGCTGTCGGTTTTTTAGAAACGGGACGTCCTTTTCGCTTCTTCTTTGCCAGAGTGCGGCATTCGTTTTTTTCTACGCCTCAGTTGTTTAAATTTTCCGCGGTAAACCGTTTTTGATGGTTTTCTTCCGACGGAAATGCTCGTCTGAGACGGGCAGGAAATCCGGTTCCATTTCGTTTCTCGAGGCAGAGACAATGTGTGTGGAGCAAGGAACGTTTTGTGCTATACTCTTTATAAAGAGTTAAAAGTCTGTCGACGAATCAAGGTCGTTTACGAGAGGCCAGCCCCGCCCGGGGCCCTTCGCACGCTATTGTGTTCTTCTCTTTGGGTGACATTCCCGACGATAAAGCACGTGCTGAACAAGAACCGCCACTTCAAGTGTTCGCTGCTACGAGTATAGAGGTCGACGCTAACCTACACCGTTTGGTTTGAAGCGATATCGTAATACGATGAAATTAAATTGCTTTTTCTTCCACGTATGCCTTCTATCTGTCCGTTTGTCTATCTCATCTGTCCATTTTCATATGAAAAACTCTTAGCGCTCATACCTTACACAATATTTTCCCCAAAATGGTTATTCCCTTATGAATCTGTCCGCACCCAAGGCCCTATGAATGTGAAACGGATCTTTTCACCATTGGGGATACTTCACCTTTTAGAGAGAAATGTGAGCTTTCTTATTAAGGACAGACAGTCAATAACTATTAAGTCAATATAAAAACCCACTGATATTTATTGAACATTTTTTATGCTTATAGATCACACATTATGCAGCGTTTCTGCAGCTTGATTTTTACTTCCATCATCAGGCTGTAACATGAACAAGAAAGCCTGAAAAGTTATAACCCGATGATGGAATAAAAAACTCCTTAACGGTCGCATAATGTGTGTTATTTAAGAATAAAAATGTTAAAAAAAATTGTGAGATTTTTTCATATTAACTTTATAGTTATTGACATATTGTCCTTAATAATAAAGGCCACATTTCTTTGTATAATAGAATAAAGGACGAGCAACTATATCTTCTTCAGAACTTTACTATCACTTCTAGGTTATTTTCAAATTTTCTCAAAACGTTTCTTTAAATTGTATTCACCAATAGAGCAAAGTGCACTTATAAACTTGGGAGGGCCCGATTTTAACATGAAGACCTCTGAATTTTCGACAAAAACAAAAGTAATTTTTTTCGATCTTCGTTTGCTCCTTCATGACTTAAGCTAGAAATTTTTTCTTAATTGCATTCATTCCTCAAAAGTATGTCTTTAAATAATTTAATATAATTTTTTTCAACAATATTTGTCAATTTTTCAAAATTTATGTAAATAATTTTTTCCTACATTGTCTCCAAATTCTTTTTTATATATTTTACTCGAACAGATCACACTGCACTTTTAAATATGATACATATGCGACTTTCATTAATATCTCTGAAATTTCGAGAACGTCAGCGTTTTTTTTTTCGATGCGTAGGGGTCACAATGCCTTTCATGGTAGATCCAATTTGTACAGAACTATCAAGATTAAATACACATTTAAAAAATACACATTCATTCTCTTACAATCATTTGTTATTTAGATTACTTGATAAAATGTCATCAGTAAATTTAGAAACTATAATGTAATGAGGGGATTAATACGCAAGTATGAAGTTTGCTTTGAGTCAAGTTTTTTTTTTCATTCAAAATTCAAATAGTATATGACTTTTTTTCTTTGTTTTCTCAACTTCTTCCAGCAAACTACTCAAAAAAGTCGATAAACCAAGAAATAAATATAATAAGCGTAGTAATTGTCCTGATTAATTATTCTCATACTAGTATTATCCATTCCTTTCATTCGAGTCTTTTAATATTGAATACTGCATTTAAATTTCACTGAACGTTTTAGGTACTTTTAGACTTCCGTCTTCAGGTTAGCTGCGAAAGTTAATTAATTGGAAAATTAATTCTCTCGTAAATTACTTGCAAACTAACACCTTTGATCGGCAGTTGAGCGTAACGCTCACCTTTGATTTCAATTGTTATTGTAACAATAACAATTAAATTGTTTTATATCAATAATATAACAAGTTATTATTACAATATATTCTTAAAACGCCGTGTATCTTGCTAAAAATGTGTTAGGGATACGGCAGTGAAGTATCGCGAACATCTGCACGTTCAATTGCCAGAAAACCGTCATTGTCGCTCATCTGCGTTAGTAATTTATTCTTGTATTTATTAATTTAACTCACCAGCATTGATCTGAATGGAGAAGTACTCCATGTGATTGTTATTAGTGAAACTGAATAGCTTCTTTTGCGATCATCTTTCGTGAAGTATGCTCCCTTTTGTGGTTTTTATAAGAAAAACAGACTTTTCGTATCTCTGAAAGAAATGTAATTCTAACTCGCTTGTATTACATAGTAAATAGAGGTAAAACAGTTTTGGTATTGGTGTATGGTACATGGGATAACTGATCTACTTTACTCTTAGAGTACTAGACGATTCTGAGGCAAAACAAATTGCTTTAAAAGATTTGCTCTCTATTTTCATACAGAATATTAATCAATGTCAAAAAATTACCGTCGTATTGCGTGAGGGTTTTCTGGCAGAATATTAGAGCAGAAGAACACATCGTATGGTACTAGCATCTGCCTCACATATCTTCTTGATCATCACCCAATTCTCATTACTTTCGCGGGCGAAAAGGTGTGTTGCATGAGGAGCGAAGAAAACTTAAGAAATTCTCTTCGGAGAATGTAGTTCTGTTTCAGTCAATTACGCGAGCAGGCGAGTGGTATTTTTTCTAAATTTCATATTTCATTAAGTTTGTCGCGTTTTAGGCGAGATACAGAAATCATAACCGAAACAAAATGACAGAATTAAAAGTGCCTTTTGTTCCAAGAAGATGAATGGGAAAACCACAGTTTCACCTTAAAAAATGAAGCTGATATTATGTAGAAAACAAACTGTTATATTTATTTTTCATTATCAAGAAAAGTATTTAAATAATTTTCATGACGTACAAAAGGATTCAGGAAACATGTATAAAACTTAAATATTTATTTCCATTGTAATAATGTTGTATTGATTTTAAGTTAATAAATATTAAATGGAAATATATTAATTGTAAAAATTTACTTTAGACTAAAGTATTGAGAAACGTATCAATTTACACCGAGATCATGGGTGAGCGCTGCAGTTTCCGTCGCCATACGGCATCCGTGTGGGAGGGGTCGGCCAACGGAGGATTAAAGAACGATTTGCTACAGAATACAGAAGTATGCCGTACCCCTCTGCAACAGATGTATAACGAGTAAGGTCAGGAATATAGTTTTTTTTAATAATGTGAGGATCAGGCATATTTAAAACACATGAAATGTCTATACTTTTATGCACAATTAAAAGTAAAGTAAGTAAAATAAATGCATTTAAATAAATATTTATTCATCACGATTTTTAGAGAAATACTTTTTATGGCTTATGAAAACTCATAAATTAAACATAATTAACATTTCTGTGTTTCTACTTTTTTGCCCTACTAGGTATTTTCGTAGTGGAAAGAATGTATTGTAATACTGCGGCAAAAATTCGGGATTTTTTTGGCAGAAAAATTCGTATTTTCGGGCCCTGGTATAAAAAAGTGGATAAATCTGTTTCCCACAAAAGTAGTGATCTCTCTAACACGTTGTTTAGCCAGAACCCACGTTTTGTGGTTCATTGATTCGTGGTCGACAAAACGCCTGTCTGTCCATTTTGCTGTCCGTCTGTCTGTAACCAGCGCTAGTGCCTAAACATTTCAGACGATTTTCTTCAAAATGTTTATTCCCCTATCGATCTGGATGAATTCTTCTGCCAGTCTGAAACATATTTTGATTTTAATTACGTAGTCCAACATTTTCACTCTTTTCTTCAATTCGATTCAAAATTGTTGGATGAAATATTTTCTTCCGATAGGGCAGAGCACGGTTGTAGAAATGGCGCTCAAATAGGGATCAATATCATAAAATTTCATGATTTTCAAAAGTTGCAGAAGTTCAAAAAAATTCGACGTCTTCATTAAATTACAATATTAATGACATAATTTTTCTAAAATGAAATCTATTCTTAAAATAATTATCTTTCTAACCATCTAAACTTTTTCAAACATATAAGTATTTTTCGTACTTTAGCGTTAAATATAAGCAATTTTTAAACATTTATTTTCTCAAAAATGGCTGCAACTTTTTCTTTCATTTTTTCCTCGGGTAAATCAAATGACGCATGTCTCATTTTCATTGAAATCTCTGAAGGTTAGAATGACAAAGATTAGAAATAATGCGAGAAATTAACGCAAATAATTTGTTCTTATGGCGGTGTAAAATGGTTATATAATTCACTCCCATTCAACATTTCACTATTTAGCTCTGGGTTACTATTGTCAACTCCCGGGTCGTCTCGGCCCAGCTATGCGAATAGCCACAATCGACAATCATTTACTAAAATGACGACGTATGATTAATTACGTGCCAATGCTTGCTTGGCAAACTTGCTGAGATTTGTCAAAAACGTGCACTATTATCAACCTGTATCATAATGAACAACATCCTTATAAATGAACTGCAGCCATCTAATAAGCAATTTATACAATGTGAGTAGAAAAACATTGTATTATGTTTTAAACACTTAGACTATGTAATATATAATATGAAAATAACGGTAGAAACTAATTGATTGTTAATTATTTGAGTAATGTTTGTTGTTAAAATTCTTTGTATGTGTCCTCTTCTAATTTTTTCTTTGTCTCGTACCGTCGCAGTCAGTCATTGCATTTCATCCCTTCGGCCATGGGTTCGGCGCCGTTAATAACTGGGTATCCCGGACGGTCACCAATCCTGGAATCTGCGGTTATTCGTGTTACTTAATTTCCGTGATTTTACGAGGCGTAGTTAAGCATTTCCGCTTACGGCGTCGACTAACTCACCCCCTTTGATTTTTCTGGCAAATTCCATTTAAATTCTAAATTAAAAAGGACTATTTATTAGAATTATAAGGATTTTTTACTTGGGTCTTCTTGAGTTAGTTTCTTACTTTGATTTACATTAAATGGATCAAATTTTCATGCAAGTTTGCATCATAAATGGATCAATGGTTAAAACTTGCGTTCTGTAACTACGCGACCTGTGTGAATTTGTGATGCAGGGCTTCTTTGATAAACAGCATTCTGTTGCTGCACACGCAGTAAATGCATGGCTTCTTTGATAGAAACGTGCATGGTCGAGCGTCGAACCAACTAACCCTTGAATCCCAACAAAAGCTCTGACTGCACACGCATTCGCCATTTGATGGCATGGCCATCCCTGTGAAAGTTTCATTTAAAACATTTACAGCTGCTGTGTTTTAACTGAGAGTAAAAAGTGTAATAAAAGCAAACTGGCGTATGTTGTGAATTCACTGACAAAGGGTAGTCGAATGAAAAGAACTTTGACATATCACACCTGCAAAATATGATAGATTAATTGATGACTAATTCTATATTTCACTTCCAATCGATTGTATTGCGTAGTAATTTCAAAACTGTCCTGAATTATTTTCGACAACCTCTTTGCTGTTATTTCAAACTGATTATTTATTTATCGATGTTTTATTGTGACATCTTTTCGAATACTGCGCAATCGTGAATGAAACCTGTTAATATTGTCGTGCTGTTGTCGATATGTTTCTATCTCATTATATACCGAAATAGCTTAATTTTTAGTGAGGGTCAGAAGTCGGAATTATCACATCGATGTTTTGCTCATTTGCGTGTTGATTGCCCCTCCAACGAAATGATATATGACGTTATAAAATTGTTTGTTGATTGAGGATAAATTGCTTGGTGTACACCGACAGACATGGATTCTCACTGAATTACGGAATAACAAAAGCAAACTTTATAATAATTTTGCAGAATGTTAGAAAATATTAAAAATATGGTTTTCCGCGGACATAGATTAATAACTACATTTTAATATCAATGGAACAGAACGTACCATTGAGTTAAAATAATGACTGATTTGTTGTAGAATGGCAGTATAAATATTTGGGTCAATTATATAACTATTTCTACAGCTCACGATGAGCGTTCATAAATATTTAATTCATATTCAGTATACACTGAATCATAGAACTACACGTGCTAATTAATTAGCAAAATCAGTGAGAATAATTTTTTTTATTAGTTCCCTATCGTAGAATTTCGAAATTTGTGTTACATGCAATTTATCAGTAGTGACAAGAAATAGAAGAAACACTTTTTTTTATTATTATTATTTTTATTTTTATATTGTTTGACATTACATTGTTCAGTTTACAGATTAACTGTGCAAATGTTTGATGGACTTAATCTATCTTATCCTAAGTTTAACTTAACATTATACACATTACAATTATTTTAAAAAATATATAGCGGGAGAGGAAGCAGGAAGCACCTCAGATTAGTATTATTCGAGGTTTGCGAACATTTTATAGAATGAGTGAAGTGGATATCTGTTTTTAATTCTTGTTGGATAATTGGGGTTTTTACCCAGTTTATAGAAGGATGATGCTTGTATTTGGGGAAGGGTTGTGTAGAAGTTGTGTGCAAGATAGGCTATTTGATTTTTTATTGTGTTTATATTCAGATCATTATGTAGTTGGTTGTTACTGATGAACCAAGGTGCTTTTGTGATTAATCTTAATATTTTGTTTTGGATCACTTGCATTTTGTTTAGGTTTGTATTGGCAACGTTGGTCCAGATGGGGCAAGCATAAAGTAGAGTCGGCCGGATTATTGATTTGTAGAGTAATAGTGCATTAGATGTGGAGAGGTGGCTGTGTTGATTCAGTAAGGGTCGTAGTTGAATTAGTTTAGTTTTGGCCTGCTGAGTTTTTGCCTCTATATGTTGCTTCCAGTTGAGTCGAGTATCGAAGTTTAATCCCAAATATTTTATTGTTTTATTTGTTGGTGTCCAATTAATGGTGTCGTTATTTATGGAAAGTGGAAGAGGGTGTGTGAATGGTTTTAATGTGAATATTTTTGATACAGATTTTGTTGGGTTCAACTTTATTTTCCAGATATTAGCCCAATTTGTAAGTAAATTTAAATGATTTTGAAGCTGTGATTGAAGAGTTGTTAAAGAGTTCCCTGAGATGTAGAGTGCAGTGTCATCGGCAAATTGAGCAGTGTTTATTTGTGCTGAAATGGGAATATCTGCGGTGTATATATTAAACAACAATGGGGAAAGTGGTGAACCTTGGGGAACCCCAGCAGCAATTTTCCTTGGATTAGAGCAGTGGCCTTCGACTGACACTGAAAAAGTTCTGTTTGTAATATAGCTAAGGATAACAAATAATAGATATTTGGGTGTACCTATTGAAATTAATTTAAAATAGAGAGCTGGATGCCATATTCTATCAAATGCCTTCGAGATGTCTACAAAAGCAGCTATGGTATGTTGACCCTTTTGGAATGCAGTGTGAATGTGTTCCGTAAGCCTTAGTAGTTTGTGGGTGGTAGAGTATTGTGATTTGAAGCCGAACTGATGATGAGGTATACTGTTTGTTTTCTTGATATATTTGTTCAGTCTGATGAGTATTCATTTCTCTAAGATTTTTGACATTATAGGTAGCAGGCTGATAGGTCTGTAATTTTCTGCTTTTGAGTGATTCTTGTTTGGTTTAGCTATTGGGTGAATGACCGAGTGTTTCCATATTTGAGGAAAATACCCTGTTCTCAAAACAGAATTGTAAATATTATTTAGAAAGGCAATGGCGTTTTCCGGTAGATTTTTTAAAATGATTGTATTGATCCGATCGTGGCCTGGTGCTTTTTTATTTGGCATATCCTTTATTATTTTTCTTATTTCATTAGGGGATATGAATTGTATTGGGTGGGGAACATTATATAGGGGAGCATTGAACATTTTCAGAATTTCATCGTGTTTGGGATCTTTAGGGGAATTGTTGGGGGTAAATGTTTCTACAAAGTGGGAGGCTAGTACTTCAGCCTTTTCCCTTGGGGAGTATTTTTTACCATCACTAGTTGCTAATGGGGGAATATTTGTTCTTTTTTTTAAGAGTTTCTTGGTAAATTGCCATAGTGAGTTGTTTTTGGTACTTAAGTTATTGATACAGAAATTGTAATGTTCTTGTTTATATTTATTAAGAACCTTTTTACAAATATTATTTAACAGATGTAGTTCTTTTTTCAAAGAAGGAATTCTTAAGGAATTCCAAAGATGTCTTGTTTTATTTTTAATACGGATTAAGTTAATTATATTAGATGGGAGCGGTTTATGTAGTATTTTGTTAGTATCTAAGATTTTTTCAATGTGACTGTTGTTAATTGTACTGATTATTATATTGTTGACGGTCGTGATGGCTTGGTTAATTTCTTGGGGAGTATTCAGGATGTGAAATGAAGGTATGGACTTTTTTACAGTTCCTTTAAAGTACTTCCAATTAATGTTGTATGTATTTAAGGTTGGTGGAGGAGAAGGGGGAGGTTTTTCTACGCGAGTTGATATTATTACTGGTAAATGATCTGATTCTAGTTCATGATACGTTGTAGATATGAATTGTGTTTTAATATTTGTGACTGCTATGTCAAGTATGTCTGGACTTTTGTTTGGATAATATGGGTAGTACGTGGGTTCAATTGGTGCTAATATGTTGAGATTTTGGTTCCTTTTTATGTTGTATAAGTATCTGCCAGCGGGATTCGTAGACTGACATCCCCATGAGGTATGTTTGGAGTTTAGATCACCAGCAATAATGAATGGACTTGGTAGTTGTAATAATGTGGAGAAGTTGCTGCTATTGATTTTTATATTTGGAGGTTTATATGCAGTCACTATTGTTAATATCCTGTTATTATTATATTTTACATTTATTCCTACTTTTTCGAGACCGGGCGTGTGTGGTAGAGTAATCTGATAATATGGTATGCTGTTTTTTATTAATATTATGACCCCTCCTCCTTTCGAGTTTTGTCTGTCTTCTTTGATGGTTTTGTATCCCTGTAGAAAAAATGGGGATTCTGGGTTGAGATGCGATTCTGTGATGCATGCTATATCAATTCTGTTAGCATGTAGGAAGTGTTGTAATTCGGCTTTTTTGTTGATAATGCCGTTGGCATTCCAATTTAGTATAATTAAATCATTATGGTGATCCATAATTGTTGTTTAATGATACAGCAATTGAGTGTTGGATATTCTGTATAATTGTTGGTATTAGTGAATTTATAAAATTAATAATGTGGTAGGTTATGAACTGAGTGATGTTTTGTATGAATGGATTACCAATATTGAAGTTGTAGTTTCTGTTTGCGTGTTGGTTGTTATGTTGTTGCTGTTGATGCTGGTTTGAGTTTGTTGTGTTACGTTGGTGGTTGGTATTTGTCGCCTTTGCGAAATTAGGTATATTGTTGGTTTGAGGTAGTATTGGAAAATCTGTTATATTGAATTGCGGGGGAATAGGATTGTCCCTATGTCTAACATTTGGATTATTTCTTTTACTTTCCAACATTTTTCGATAGTATGGACATTCTACTGATCTGAGGTCAGCCCTATGCTTCCCTAGACAAAGTTTACAAGTTGGGGGGGAGTTTTGTTGTTCACAGTTTGCCGATAGGTGGTCACCTGCACAAAACACGCACGAAATTGTGTGATTACAGTTGTTTTTACTGTGTCCAAAATTTAAACACCGGTAACATTGAAGGGGGCCCTTGGGTTTCTTTCTTCTTTCTGGTTTCACTATGATGTTACCTATTTGTTTTATTTCTAGAACATCCTCGATTTTGTGAGATCCATCAAAGTCTACTGCCACTACTGGTATGGGAGAATTGTTTTTGTATAGACGAGTAACTTTTGTAGCAGAATTGAATTTTCTATTGATTTCAGCTAAGATTTCATTTTCTGTGAATGAAGGATGAATATTTTTTTATCACTGTTGAATATTTTTTACTAATTTTATCCGAATACGTGTGAAATTGTTTTTTGGTGGCCAGAAAATATTTAACTGCTTTTCGGAAATCGGTCACTGACTGAAATTGGATTCTAATCTTTTGATTCTTGAATTCTGTGGTGAAGTTGCATGAGACGTAACTTGATTTTCTTGAGTAACTTGATTTTCAAAGTTTGTAACAAAAATAGGTGGGATTTTATGTTCTTCACTTAGATCCTGTGGGATCTCTTCGTTTAACCAACTGAATCTGTTTTTGATTTCTACATTGTACTGACTTTGTAAGTTCGACCCTGCCGAAGGCTGACTGACTATGGATGCACGTTTTAAGTCTCTGTTATCACTGTCGTTATCGCTGGCTCGCTTTCCTTGCGACGTTACCTTGTTCTGATGCAGTTGGGTTGAAGCAGCAGTCTGTTGTGACTGCATTTGTTGCTCGGGCTGGCCTGATGATCCGGTCCCGAATCGATTGTTGTTGATTGCATTGAGTTGGAGATGGTACGGGATGTCGGAATATTCCATGTTGTCCGTGGAGTTCACTTCGCCTTCGCCGTGGAGCACATCAGATGAACCTTCCGAGTTGTAAATCGAATTTAAGGCATCGCTGACCAATTGCCCTGTGCTGGATAAATCATTGTTGTTCATTCAACTACTAAAGCACTAGTAGTGAATAACTGCGACTACTAAATACTGATTCGTACACTAAGTCACCACTGTTTTCTGAAGTTCGTAGCGATGTTGAATACACTATCACACTAAACGATTCTAGCTGCTGGTAGCGGAGCGACTGCTCTGGCCCGCAGCTGAAGCGAGAAATGAAGAAACACTTTTATTCAAATAATGAAGATTATTTTGTGAGTCCCTACTTTTGCAACTAATATACGAGGATTGGGGCTTAAGTCATGGCAACTGCTTTTTGGGAGAATACGAGAGCTAGTGGAAAATGTGATATATGCAAATGAAACGACAAGGTATGAATTAAGTGCATGCGCATTTAAAGATACACCACAGTTGTGTTTCACATATTTATTAAGGTATTTAAATTGACAGTTCCAAAGCATTTTAGCATGTAGGAGTTCGTAGTAATCCAAAAGCATTACATACTCGTTTAAAGTCTCGATTAGGCTTATGTTTGATTACTGCACGTGCGATATTGGTCCGCACAATCACAGGTCGTCACATGCGTTGCTGATCACTGCTTGCTACGCATCCTCGCAGAAACCCTCCTGCCCATCTCGTGACTCTCCGGTATGAAACTGCATTACTCCAAAGAGCTTCCATAAATTCTCTGTGATTTTCATAGACGTTTCTCCAATGGAGAACGGTTATCTTTGAGAATGAGCGCTGCTTGAAATGGGCTACATTCATCTGGCACGGCGGCGGTCAGACAACTGATTTGACATTGCTTTCTGTGCTAATAGAGACACTCAAAAAGCCATGTTGTGGACACACATTAGTACAGCATTTCTTTCACGAGACAAAAAAAAGTGTAATTCAAAAACATTCGTTTACAAAATTAGTTGTCATGACTTCTGCCACAATCCTCGTGTCTTGGAGATGGTTGTTTAAGCGTTAAAAATGCTTTATTGTATCTGTAATAGTAATAGTAATATTGTACATAGCCGTTTTGAAAATCTAGTAATTGGGCTTCTTTTTTCATTAAAGTTATTTGACTGGCAAATGTTATTATATATTTTACGATAAGTTAAAATTAGAAATTATTTTTTACTCGTGCGTTAGTACCCAGTATTCTCGCTTTATCATATTGTCAATGAAAACTATTGAACTGACTAGCAACTCGTGTCTTTCCCATTGGTATTACAATAATAAATAATTATAACGCGAATTTCTTCAAAATAAATAATTTTCTTGTTCAATGTAGATTACTCTAGGAATTGTTGACCAACAATATATTCAATATGTTGTACAGTACATCTTTTAAATTTGCTTCTACCTTTTTATATTCCTAAAAAAATGGAAGAGCCTAATTATATTAAGAACTCGTATCAGAAAATGAACTGATTAATTTGCATTCGTCAGAATGTATATACGAATACTCTTTGACAGTGGACGACAGCGTCTCTGGATTTCATGATGACCACTGGCTAATGAACTGGTTGTTGTTTAAACATGCTGGTCTCTCTGCGACATTATTGTGTGCTGTTCATACTGTTTGTATCATTCATTACTTTAATTATTATGTGTTTCATTCGCTAACTCATTGTATCGAATGTTGCTCATTTGTTCGTTTGTTTGCTTGTATACGTTCATTGTTTCTAATGCATTTCTCAATTTGTAAACGATTCTGTAAACGTTTAAAAAAACACACATATTATTGTATTTTGTCACACATTCAATGAAACCAAAACAACATTTTCATTTCCTTTGAAATTTCATAACTTGAAAATTGTCTACATTTAAAACAAAACAATACTTTTAATTATATCGCCATCATAATAAAACACATTTCTTCATGCATTAATTCTTGTTTTGTCTGTGATTTAAGTATGACCTGTCAATAAGTAATCCTTGTTACTTTTAACCGGTAATAGGAAATATTGTTGGCTCAACGTCAAGTCTCGTGGGATATTTTCCGTCCAGTTTTTCAACAATGCATGTTATAAATTTGTCTTCAAATTTTACGGGATGCTATAAACATGGCCTTCTCACAGAACATATCAAGTATTTGATTGTAATAAAGAACACAGATATCTTAACTATAATATGCTATCTTCAAAGAGAAGAATTTAAATTCTTCGCTTTTGTGTGAACGTGCACCTAAACACAACATTATGGGCCGGAGCAGAAGCGATCCTTTCGTGAAAGGCGCTTTGGTCTACTTAAGCAATCCAGGCGAAATTGCCCCGATCGTCTTCGCAATTTGCTCTCTGCTATCAAGAGGAGCTTGCCGATACGATGCCCTGAGTATAAGGCGGCACACGACCTGGCGGGCATCAAGGGCGAGGTCGGGAGCAGCGCTCAGGCCGGAGGCGAAGTGATGAAAACTAGAAGCCGACGCATTTGCACAAGGTCAAGGAATTAATAGCTCGTCCACGCGGTCGACTACGCAAGAGGATTTGGCCAATGAGGGCAACTATGCTTTAACACGCAGAAGAAGACACAAAAGCGTCATTTTGAATCATTATTTTAAATAAGGGATAAGTGTGATCGACAAGGGCAGTGAGCTGTAGATATTATGTAATCTGTTTGTTATGGAAGAGTACAGTTTTACAATGTAGGACAGACAATACGAATGAAATCAAGTGTGATATAGTATTGAAAATATCCCCCTTCATGTAATTTTTCACTTTAATCGGACTGTTATCGTGGTCTGCAACTGTACCTGGTTATGCTGATTCTATAATACCAATTACAGTAATAATACTGAGACCAAAACATACAAGTAGAAACATCACTAATCAAATGTTTTGAAAGACTCTCTGATCAATTTTTGAAAATAACTGAATTTTGCAAAATCATATTCAGAATTGAATCCGACGTCGTTACACGACAGACACGGCGTATGAGTAAACATTCTTCTACGAACGTGGGGAGAATACTACGAAGAATTAGAATAACCATTTCCCCTCCACCACGCTAGAATCCAGACAAAATCGGCCTTAAAGAGAACAGAGTACGCCGCAAAGCTCAGTGTTTGTGTTACCAAGCTAAATCCACGTGTTTGCAAAAGAATTTCCGTAAGAGCAGCAACGCAAGGGAGCAAAAGGCGGGGTTAAATCGTATGACGAAAGCTCGGCAAAGACGGACGGACAGACCGGGAGCGGTGGCTCCGTGCATCAACTGATGTCACTGCAGCGCCTCTGAACGGGAGGTCCTAGGTTCAAGTCTTCGTGGCGACAGGATTTTCGACACTAGCTTTTCAGCTAGGTCGAATTCAGTCGCTGCCTAGAGGAGAATCCTAGCGGCCGGCTGCTCTGATCAATAGTTTTGCGTGGTTTCTCCGATCAACACCAAGCGAATGCCGGAGCAATACCCTAACAAACGGGCCACGGACCGCGCGCAATGTTCTCTTCCTCTTCCTTGTCCTATCCTCACCCCTTACTCACACACCTACACTATCATGCATTACACTACCACACATGCCAAAAGACTATTTGGGGACTTAGAACTTGTCCCGGCTGGGGCGGTACCCCGCTGGTGGGAGATGCCCGGTTGGGGAAAACCCCGTTAGCCGACGGTAGGTCAGCGCCGGATCTGGCAATCCAGGGGGAAGACCACTAACTCCCAAGCAAAACCATTACTACACGTACGGGACTAATGATCATAGTAGTTGACGCGCCTGGAATCACTAACAATCAATGCATCAATCAAACGGACGGACAGTAGCGCAGCGTCGCTCGTGAAGAAGGCCGGTGCTCCGGGATCCTCGACTGATGAGGCCCGGCGGTAGCCTTCGCAAGCCGACGGGGATTGGAAACCAGTGGTGCTCTAACAGCACAGAATTTCACGCATTATTTTTTAACTTTTGCAATTTTTTAAAATTAAGAGATTTCAACGAAAAGGAAACCAATGCCATTCTTTTAGGCGTGATTTATAATATCTGAGGGGAAATTTTAATAAAAAATTCCAAATCATTTTTGAGAAAATTTTGAACATGTTTTTGAGACTTCATGTAAAGTACCCCCGAAAATAAAAATGTTTCAAACGTACAGGTCCTTGAGTTTCTTTAAATCCAACAAGCAATATTAATTTTGGGGAAAATGAACTAAACCGGTTAGACTTAAGTGTTCACCGCAGACGGACACAAACAGACGGCAGAATGGACGGTCTGACAGACGGACGGATGAACGAACGGACGGAAGGACGGACGGACAGACGTTTTTGGTCGTTAATCTATTTTTAGTATCAAGGACTCACAAAACAAGAATTCTGACCTCATGTGTTAGAGGAAGTAATTTGCTGTATACAGGAACAAGATTTATCCATATTTACGTTACCAGGGCCGGGCAATAAGAGTTTTATTGTCGAAAATTGGCCATTTCCGGTAACAATACTTTCTCTGAGCTCGTTCTTTCTCTTGTTCTTACAAAGTAAGGGCGACAAAATAAAAATGTTTGTATCAAAACCATCAGACAACCTAGTTTGCAGTGAGAAACATTCCACGCACATGAGGAGAATAGCAAGAACAACAAAATCTAGTTCCTCCCCGCAGCGCCAACATCCAATCCAAATGTTAGAAGTTTCCCGCACACCGTTCAGGTTGCTATCAAACAAAATCCACGTATACACGAAAGAATTTGCGTGAGATGAGCAACGCAAAGGAGCAAAGTGAGACGCAAACTCCCAACGAGAAAAGCCCGGGCAAACATAGGTGGGGCCACGTGTATCCCCGCGGAGGCGCATTATCAGAACCTCCTTTGCCTGAGATGGAGGTGGTCGAAGCCGTCGGAGACTTCGCGGTTATGCAAGAAATTATTCAGAACAAAATCACCAAAATAAATCCATTATTACCTCGCCAGAGAAGCGACGTCGGATAAAAAAGACCCTTCCATGCTCTTCGAGAGAATGGCACAAGGAATTCGAGGAACCATTTCCTCTCCCGTACGCCAGAATCCAGTCAGAATGATCGGCCGTAAAGAGGACAGGCCACCGCACAGCTCAGTGTTTGTATTGCCAAGCCAAATCCGCGTGTTTGCGAAAGGACCTTACGACGCACCACGCAAGGGAGAAAGCGTAGGCCTCAATCCTATGGCGAGACGAAGACGGGCAGCAGCGTCTCCTAGAAGGCACATGATCCGCGCCGCGGCGCGCCGTGGGCCGAGGCCCGTGGGGGCCGTCGGTGGGCATCGGGGCCGCGCGGGGACACTACAAAGGGGCGGGGGCGTGGCCGACAAAGGCGTCCGCCGCCGGAGCCGTGCGTGTGGGGCGCCGTGGCGGTGCGCCGGAGCCACAGCATGCAGGGATTCCGCCGCGCGATGAATTCTTTATAGGGCGGCCGCACGCCTCCGCCCGCCCGCCTACATTAGAGCCTTCGCCTCGCGGAGATGCGGCCTGCCGCCTGCCGTCTCGTCTTGCTCGCCTCACCTCGTCACCGGGCCATGGCGCGTCTCTCTCTCTCTCGTCCGGGTTACCCGCCTCTCGCCTCGACGTATGTCCCCGTCACCCTACAGCCCGGTCCCTCGTCGACCGACAGCGCCGCGCCTGCTGGAGCGTCTCCCTTGGCCACGCCTACGCTTCACTTACACTCGCCTGCCGCTTACTGCAAACCCCGCTCTCGATTCTTTTCCAGAGCCTATGACGAGGAGGTTCTAGGGTGAAAATTCCGACGGTGGCAGGATTTTCGCCACAAGCTAAACAGCTGGATAGAGTTGAGCCGCTGTCTGGAGGAGAATTCTAGCGACCGGATGCTCTGATCGGTATTTTTTTCGTGGTTCCTCCGATCAACAGGAGGTGAATGACGGAACAGAACCTTAAAATGAGCCATGGGGCGCGCGCGATCTTTCCTTTCTTTTCCTTGTCCTATACCCCTGCACCACACTATCACCGGGAAACAGGTCAGGAGCTTAGAGCTTGTCCCGACTGGGGCGTTGCCTCGCTAGTGCTAGATAACTGGATTGGGAAAACCCCGTGAGTAGACGAGTAGGTTGGCGCCGAATTTCACCATCCAGCGGGTGAGGATCACCTCCACCCCCCACGATAAAAATATGCGCCAAAGTTACGGGACTAATGACCTTGGCAGTTGACGCGCCCAGAATCACTAATCAATCAATTGAGCGATTCTTTCCCTTTCTTTTCCCATTCCTTGCGCTGCCCTTACATGCTCCGTTCACATCCTCCACACACTGAGCAGAGTATCCTCTGCCTAGCGGTGTCTAGCATTCTCTCATACTTTCCTATTCTCATCTCCGTCGCAAATTTGCCACGTTGACCATCACTACCCACTCGCCTTCTCCTGCCAAGCTATCATCCATCCAATCCTCACCGACAATTGTATCCCAATTTTATCTCTTCATTGTTTTACTTTGATCTCTTCCAACACTTCCATCCTTCCACCATACCTATTATCCTGTCGTTCCGCTGTCCCGTCACCTAGCATCCGATAACTACTTCTCCCCTTCGTCGCTCGCCGTTCGCTGTCCCTAAAGCCCCTAGAGCCCATACCCGACTCGTTCTGCCCCTGCCCCGCAGCCGTGTCCTCCTCCACTTCCGCTGCCGGCGCCGCCGGCCAGGCGCGTCCGGATTGCGTAAATAAGGCCGTCGGACACGCTGGCGGGGAGTGGCAGGGCAGGGCGGGGCGGGGCAGGGCAGGCCAGGGCGCGGCGCAGAGGTTTGCCCGCTGTCAGGCCGCGGCGGCGGCGGCGGCAGCGCGACGGAGCAAATACGGCGCTCGCGGCCCCCCAGCGCGCAAACGCCCCCCGCCCGCTGCCCCGCCCCCGCCCCCGCCACACGCCTCGTCACCAAGCGCCCCGCCGCCGGACGCCGCGTCACCGAATGCCATCGCGATAAAAGCCACGCCGCTGAACGCCTCGCTGCCAAAGGCCGCAAAGCCAAACGCCACCCGCTACACGCTACACGCTACACTCAAAACAACCAAATGCCACCTCACCCAACGACAACCCGCTAAACGCCACGTTCCACACTGTGAAGTCGCATCTCACAACACAACACAATCTAAATTTGGTAACACTGAATTGCCTTTAGTTTGTAATAAATGTGGGCCAGTTCTCTTCTACAAATTAAAATAATGATCATCCGTTTTTATGTGAAATGTTAATTTCATTTACCAAATCAATGTATAAATTTTTTACAGCTCTTAAGAGGTTTAGCATAACTGGGAAAACCGTCAGTAAAGAATTTTGATAAAATAAACACAAGAATTCCAATAGCCAACCCGCTAAACACGAAAATTATGAAACATTTCTACCCTAAATGCTATCCAGCTTCATGGCGCGGTTCCAAACGCCAGGCGGCCAAACGGCAGCCATTAATCGTTCATGTCACAACACGCAACGCCGCTAAACGCCACGCTCCAAACGCCTAGTTCCAAACGCCGGCCGCTAAGCGGCTATGCAACACAATTCAACTCCACTAAACGCCTCGCTCCAAACCCCAAACATCAAGCTTCTGAACGCTACCCTGTCAAGTGTCATGCCGACAAATGCCACGCCTGCAAATGCTGTTTCACTAATCACCACGCTACCAAACGCTAGCACTCTAAACGCCGTGCCAGCAAACAACACGCCATTGAACGCCTCGATGCCAACTGACACAATATTAAACCGCCACATGAAGCGGAACGCTGCCAAACGCCACGCCACCAAACGTCAAGCCTCCGAACGTCAAGCCGTCAAACACTATTCTGCATCTCCACGCTGCAACCCGTAGCAGCGCGTTCTGCCCCTCATGATTTCGCACCTGCCACATCTGAAGGCTTTTGAAGTCACAGGTTAACCAATCAGATGTATTAATTTTCATGACATCCAAATGTTACCGTTTATGAATACGTTTTTCCAAATACAAAATTTATCATAAACGATAATTGTGAAGTTCCAAGTTCATAAATAAATATAAATTATAACATCATGTGTGAATATTTTGAGTGAATTAAATTATTCAAACTGTGTGTAAAATACGAAGTGTTGTAATTGTATCGGGGGAGGCTAAACTAGTTTTGTGATATTTTCTTCTAGTTGCCTATGAGCATCAATGGTGCATTTTGTACTGAAAATGGAAAATCTCCAATTCGAATGCTTAGTAAATTGAAAACTGATTTTTTTCACATTTATGATACTACGAATTAAGTTGTAGATTCTAGCGTGTGATGTTGCTGGCATTCATCCCAGAAAGTAATGAAACCTCTTCCCTAAATATTTAAAACCAAAATAAAGTGTTTGGGAATAATTTAAATATATACTACAGCTGTATAAACACAATCAAATCTCAGAAAATACTAAGAACTTATTCAGAGAATTTAATACAATTATTTGTATTTAATTTAATTTTAATGTTTCAAATACGGAACTTGAGAAACTAATATTCGATTTCATAGGTAACTGAAACTTGCCTTTTGTCGCTGTAAATAAGAAAATTCTGATATTGTAATAGCCCGATAATTCTCGAAATCAGCGATGGTTTTCACCCTCAAGTTTTAAGCGTTACGTGCTTACCCTGCGCGCCCGACGATTAAACTTTCTCGTTGCATTAAATAAAACTCAAGGGCTTACACAGTCTTCAGCAAGATTTAAAATTTAAAATTTTATTAACGTCATAAACAGTCTCCTGTGTGCGATGTTGAAATGGAGAGCTGAGGTAATACTACTTTTATGGTTAGATACAAGCCAAATTCTATCTCGCTGTAAGGTAACGTTAGTATTATTGAACAAAAATAGTTTTCCGTATTATAGAATATTTAAGAATATCTGAGCGATTTATAATAGAATTTATCAATACACTTTGCATGTTTACGATAGAAAATTTTTCTTCTGTGTTTAAAATGTAGGTTGCGCCGATTTATTTCTTATTGTTGATGTAATGGGCGAAGAAGGAATGAAAAACTGATTTTCGGAATATGTTCTATGTATTCGTAGCAAACAATATTCTTTCTTCTCTTCTTAGTCTGAATCATTCAAAACATTTTATTTTTCTACTCCCATTGTATAATGCTGTCATTTGTTGGCTGCAACTAGTTGCATAATGATACTCATTTCGATACAGATTTCATTATGATACAGGTTCTTGACCAATCACAGAGAAGTTTACAAACCAAGTATTGACACTTAATTATTGAGAATCGTTCTAGTAAATGTTGCGTTCGATTGTGTACATTCAAATTGCACTTGATACTATATTATGCTTGTCAGTTTTAATTTATTTTATTAGTAGTAATTTTTCCGTGGAATATTATTTAAAATCACCTGGATCTTAATTTGACTTTGATCATATTTGACTAGCGCTGAACTCCCTCGAAGGCGAACTGGTAACCACACCCACCTGCGGCAGCATGCGATGGTAGGATTATGTTGCCTTGGCTGAATCCTACATTATTTGTCTATCAACTGCCACGAAACGATACAATGTAAAAGTTTAACTTATAAAAGTCGCAGAAAAAGTATCGTATGAAACTCGATGTAATGGGTATTAATACACTCACCTGACGTTTACGATATTCGTTTGTATCGTAATATCACACTCGCGTATTAATACACATCATTACATCATCGTTTCATAATGTACGATTAAACATTCATGTTTTTGCTTTATTAGAATATAATTCACATGATTTTGCCGATCTAGTTACAGTTATTTTAGTTTTCCTGCTTCATTTGATGATGATATTTTTTGAACTCTTTAAATATAACACTGTAATCCTAAGTATATTCTATCATTTAAATTGGCTCTTTTATTTCTTAGCACTGATATTTTACTATAAGTTATTGATATTTTTGTTCTATTTTTAGTTCCATCAATGTTTTAACTGTCGAAAATATTCAGCAAACCCGAAACACTTACAAAAGCATTTGTATGGTAAAAGAAGTGTGCAAAAAAAAAAAAACACGGTTGAATACTAATTCCAAAAATGTCTTACAGTTCCCTTAGAAACGAAAATAAATTGCTCATTTCGTGCACCTTTTACTTTATTTCTCGTCTATTCTGTTCTCCCTCCACTGTGAAATTGCTGAACATCGAAATCTTTTCTTTTCTATCCCGCGTTTCTGATACTAGTTCCCCCGCGACCTTAAAAATTCTTTCCTGCTACTTCCTTCCCTGCCGTCCGTTTTCCATTGCTTATCTTTGCCTCTTCCCCGTGCCAGCCTACCTGCCCGCTTCAGCATTCGCAATGCATCATCGTTTCCCCTTCCCGCCCCGCCCCCTCCCGCCCACGCAGTCTTTCTTTCTCCAGGGCGACCGATCCTCTATCTGTCGCCACCACTCCGCCACCCTTTATCTTTCTTCCCCCCTTTCACCTCCGTCCCCTCGGCATCCGTCTCCTTCCCTCTCACGCCCCCATTTTCCTCAGATGCCGATCCTCTTTTGGCGGCCAACGCCTGGCCCTGCGCACCTCCCGCTCAGTGAGCTGAGGACTTCGCTTGGGAGAAAGAAATTCTAAATTCACCTTTGAAACCGTACCCTGATCCACAAAGAAAATCTGAGCTTTAAAAACAGATTGTCTATCGTAAATATTGAACATCGACATGGAAATATTAAAATAAATAACATAATATTGTAAAGAGTTGAAAAACTAATTACTTCAATTAAATGAATATGAAAATTTACTAATAATCGTATTTTTAATTTAAAAAAACAAAGCAAGAATTTCTTTATGTTGCTTCTAATTGTTCCAGTCAATTTATAGACTTTATTGAAAAATAAACCCTAGATCACCATTTTTTTGGATGTTTCATGGTGAATTAAAGAAGTACCCATTTGTGTATATACGAGTAACTGTCAGTTTCGTTAAGAAGATTTATAACATGCAAGTACTAATATGTGTTACTTTGGAAAAAGAAGTTCATGGTTTTATAAAGGTTATCAAATGGGTGTAAATTATTTGGTTTAATTGATTACTTTCAAGCATATTCACTTGAATTACTTTTCAACTATGAACATAACTAACTCGCTTATGTAAATTTTGCACTTTCCAATATATGTTAACAAGTGATGTTACAATAGCATACACATTCTCGCAATATTTTAACAGCTACACAATATTATTATACTACTTGAACCTGCAAATAGGTTTCTAACCAGCAATTTACATTTTTATGCTCTAGGATTCGATTACAGGTTTTAAGGTTTAGCACGCTATTCACATTACTTCTGCAGTATGAGCTCACAGCTAAACGAACCCGTCCTGAAATTCTAAAAACAAAGTTAAACATTTACATTTTCAGTTTTTAAAAAATCATAGATTTTCATTGATATTATTTCAAGATTGGTAAAAAACATCCTTCGTTAAGAAAAATCGCTATCTTCAGTATTGTAGTTGTACCCCCAAAAACCAAAAACTTCGTTTCAAATTGGAAGCACCTGAACTTCTTCCTGATCGATGGGGAAATATCAATTTTGGAGAAAATCTGCCGAACGATTCAAACGCTGGTGTTGACCTTACAAGGACGGACAAACGAAGACACAGATATTTTGCAGTAAATTATTTGCCCTGTTTGCTCGCCTTAATACGCACAGTGAAACGAAGCTATGGTAGTGCGCTGGCAAACAGGTGATTTTTCGTCAGAAAATCTCGTATTGTGCGGTCCTGATACCGAAAAGTAGATCAATCTTCTCCCTATATGTTGTACATTATTTCCTCTGACACGATGGGTAGTCATAATCCAGGTTTTGTGGGTCTTTAATACAGAAAAGAATGGTTTATAGGGAAACATGTTTGTCCATCTGTTCCTCCGTCCGTCATTCCGTCTATCTTTCTGTGGTGAACTCTAGCATCTAAACCGTTTAGAAGATTTGGTCTACAGTGGTATTCCCCAATCTATCCGAAATCGAGCCCTGTCAATTTAAAACATATTTTCACTTTGGGGGGCATTTCATATGAACCCTTAAAAACATTTTCATAATTTGCTCGAAATGGGTACATTTGAATTCATTTTTTAATCAGAATGAGTAAAGGACGCTTAATTATGAAAAAATCGGACAGGTCTATTTTTTTTGTTTTTCTCTCTTGATTTTTAAGAATTGCAAAAGTTCAAAATGCTTTTGACTTTTTCTTACCATTGAAAAGATTTTCCCTAATGAACTTAAAAAAGATGCTTGAAAAAATGAAATATGTTGTTCAAGGACAATTTTTGAAATAAGGTCATGTACCATTTTTAAAAATATGGGCAGTTTTCGCATAATTTTTGCGTGAAATGCAGACAATTTTTAAAAAACTCAAAAAGTTCTAAATTGTTTCTTTAATTTGAGTGAAAGAAATTACTCTTATAAAATTGATGGCAGTCCAATTTTAGGTGATCTCGGTATTTTTGAGATCGCAGAAAATTAAAACGGCAAAAATACAATATTCATTTGATTGATTTATTTTTTCGTGTTTCCGGGCACGTCAACGGCTTTGGTCATTAGTCCCGTAAGTGTAGTGTATGTTTGTTTTCGGGAGATGGTCTTTCCCCGCTGGATGGTGAGATCCGGCGCCGACCTATCGTCGGCTAGTGGCGTTTCCCCCTAACCAGGACTCTCCCACCAGCGAGGCACCACCCTAGCCGGAACAAACTCTAAGCTCCCGACCGGTCTCTAGGAATATGTGGTAGTGTAGTGCATGTTAGTGTAAGTATGTGTGTAATGGGAGAGGATAGGACAAGGAAGAGGAAGGACAGATCGCGCGTGGTTCGTGGCCCGTTTGGTAGGGTACTGCTCCGGCATTCGCCTGCTGTTGATCGGAGAAACCACCGATCAGAGCTAGAATTCTCCTCCAGCCAGCGGCTGAATTCGACCTAGCTGAAAAGCTAGTGTTGAAAATCCTGCCGCCGTCAGGACTCGAACCTAGGACCTCCCGGTCAGAGGCGCTGCAGTGACATCAGTGAATGCACTGAGCTACCGCTCCCGGTACAATATTCATAATAGAGATTTCTTCCTTAGGTGAATGTGTTCTAAAAAGTGATCGTTCACTAGGTCGTGTACAAGTTTTTGAACCTACCAATTGTTTTCACTACTAATATTTGATGAGGTTATGACGTATCGCATCTGCACCAGTCGTAATATAGGAATACTACAACGTCCATGACGATTTTTGAATAACACGGTCTGATTGCCGAAGTGACAAAGAGATGGCGCAGCTCTGCAGACAATCGATTACGGAAGTCGAGCGGAAGTGCTATGCCGATCGGGACGAAGAAGTTAGTTGAGCACAAATTTTCAGGAACGGCAGACGTGTTACCTGGATTGATGGTAAAGTTCGTATGTAACTTGTGAAGACACGTGAGTGAAAGATTTCGATGAAGATCGTCGTTTTGTGAGTGTATTAGGAACTGTAATCTGGGAGAGATTCATATCACGAGTGAATAACTTAATTCTGAGAAATATTTGTGAACTTTGTGCGGATTTTTTGTGCGATTTTAAGTTGCATGTGGTGACGAACATTGAATCATTTCGAAGTGCGATAGATAATTCTGCAGGAGAAGAATAATTATTTTGTTAATCTTAAAATTACATGTGGCAAGTACACTGTAAGGTATTTATTCTTTTGTGCACGGTACTTTACTAATTATCATGAAAACTGTAGACAACGAAGTGCATGTGGTAGCGTGAACAGAGTAGGGGCGGCCGAACTGTAAAAGTCCTGTGATTGGCAGTGAAGAACCTAAAATTGGAATTATAAGCAAAGGTTACAGCTATACAAAGATAAAATGGAGGGTATTGACTGTATTTTTTGGACAAGTGGTTGCTAGGCGTAGGAACTTCGGGTACCGACCACACGGTCGCATCAAGGACTTTGCTTTAGCAATTCGCCGAGGGAATTTATTGGTTGCACGTGTAAAATCCCCACGAACAGACGCTGCGATCGGAGAGTTCAGCAGTGTGTGCAGCAGATCCGATAAACTTCGGGTGGAGCACGGAAACATCCGAAAGTACTCGAGGGGCGGTGGAGCGACTGGCATCCACGGCGCAGAGCTGAAAGTCGACGACGTTGGGGGAAGTGTTGCCAAGGCCACCAGGACAGCTGCGCGACACGGCAACTTCCGAGGCAAAATTGTAACGTATAGAAAATATGTTTTTTGAATAGGACGTACACAGGAATAGTAGAACACTAGCTATCATACTATCATGCATACTCCATTCTGTCGAGTTTGAGAGGGTGTAAATATTTATATTTGTGAAAATGTATTTATTCGTGTTTATATTGTGCGAAGTTAAGATGTAATTTAGGAGATATAAATCAGGAGTGAATTATTGGTTATTTTTGGTGTTATTGAAAGTCATAATGGGTAAAGACGGTCCTCACATTGGAAAAAAATGAATTAGTTGAAACTATATTTCAAACAGGAAGCCCAGAATGTGCATCTAATACTATTACATATTTCAAAAAATGTAGAATGAATAATGAAAAATTCTGTTTAATTTTCGGTTTGTAATTAGCATTTTTATGCAGTTTATACAAGATTGATGTCAAAATCTCTAGTTGGATTTGTGAAATAAAGTGAATCTATTTGGTTTTGTTACGAGTATATATTTTCGAATCATTGTGCAATTTTTACCCATTAGCGTTAAAAATGTTGTTTGGTCCACATTATGTTGCTATTAGTATGAACAGTATCAATACAAATGAGATCGGCATACTTGTGTCGCAGAATAAAAATAGCTTATAGAGTATTTGAACACTCTTAGGTGGTCATAGATGATTGCGTTTTGTCAAAGAACATACGAGGGGGAGTGACATAACGAAGTTGCACATGTTACTTTTATCCTGACAGGTAGGTAACTTATCTTTTTTGTTATTTAATGTCGCATCAACATCTAGATCATTAGCGATCACTATTGGAGTTAACGTTATGGTAACTGTGTAGATGAAACCATATGGTGATAAGGGGTGAAAGGACGAACACAAATACAACCATGCCCGAGGCGGGACTCTTAACCCGCAACCCTTCTGTCCGAGATCGCTACGACACTACTGCCTAGCGATCTCGGCCACCGGATCGGCACAACTTATCTTGCGTTGAAATTTGACAGGTCCAAAAAATATCTTTAAGTTCTTTAGAACGTTTATCTGACATACACGAGTGCACGATGAATTGCTTACCAATCAGGGACAATTGTCACATGTGTAACTTCGTTGTATGAGATTTTCCACTATATGTTCATTCTTTCACACATGCCCTAGAAGTTTGTAGCATTTACTCTTGAGATAGCACAGTTGATTTCAGAGTGCATTATGCGTTTCGGGGGAAATGACAGTATTGACAGCAAATGGGGTTGTTGGATTAATTTAGTTTTGACTCTGATTTTCCATGTTCATGTGTTGGTTCCAATAAAACCGTATATTAAAATTGTTTAAAATTATTTATTTTAGGTCGCTTTAAAACAAATAATTAAAAAAAACTTTCAATGTACGGTTTGCTCCTACATAATTTGTTTTATTCGATGTGATCCTATTGACGGTACAGTTTATGAATACTTGAAACAAGGATGCAAGTGGTTTCAAAGTAAACACTTCTTCTACAGATTTTATTGAATGCAGCTCGATTTTTAATGTTATTACAAATTGTAATTGAATTTGTGTGATTTTAAAGCTATATATAGAGATCAGTAAACAAATTTCCTAAAATTTAGAATGAAATATCTTCGGGAAATTTGAGTGTTGTTTATCTGAGTTGAGCTGGGATATATGCAGTACATGCATTAATATCGTAGGGAAAATGTATGTGTGTTGGGGAACTCTCTTAGATTTGAACAGTGATCATCAACTGATACTGTAAATATCCTATTAGAGATACAGCTTATGGATACATAAACATGTACCTAAATACCAATTCGGAAGAATCCATTTATTTACTTTTTACTGTCTTGTTTCTTTTTTAAAGTCTGGTTGAGACTGAACTGTGTATATTTTCCACAACTGACATGTTTTTAGTGGATTTTAGTATGGATACGGATGTTTTGAGGAAAATATCCTTTTCTCAAAATTGAGTTGTAGTACATATTTATTTCAAATCAATTTCATTGTCCAGCATAATTTCTTGATGATTGTGTTCATCCAGTTGTCACCTAGTTATTCAACGTTGGACATATTCCTGACTTTCTAAGATAAGATAAAGATAACTTTATTTAAACTGCAATTGGGTGTAACCCGGTGGCACTTAATTACATAAATAAGATAATAAATGTCATGCAAATAATATAATAATGGTTATAATAATGCTAAAATGATAATAATAGCAATAACAATAATTATAACAATAATGACAATAATGAAAATGACAAGAATGACAAGAATGACAAGAATGACAAGAATGACAAGAATGACAAGAATGACAAGAATGACAAGAATGACAAGAATGACAAGAATGACAAGAATGACAAGAATGACAAGAATGACAAGAATGACAAGAATGACAAGAATGACAAGAATGACAACAATGACAAGAATGACAAGAATGACAAGAATGACAAGAATGACAAGAATGACAAGAATGACAAGAATGACAAGAATGACAAGAATGACAAGAATGACAAGAATGACAAGAATGACAAGAATGACAAGAATGACAAGAATGACAAGAATGACAAGAATGACAAGAATGACAAGAATGACAAGAATGACAAGAATGACAAGAATGACAAGAATGACAAGAATGACAAGAACAAGAATGACAAGAATGACAAGAATGACAAGAATGACAAGAATGACAAGAATGACAAGAATGACAAGAATGACAAGAATGGCAAGAATGGCAAGAATGGCAAGAATGGCTAGAATGGCTAGAATGGCTAGAATGGCTAGAATGGCTAGAATGGCTAGAATGGCTAGAATGGCTAGAATGGCTAGAATGGCTAGAATGGCTAGAATGGCTAGAATGGCTAGAATGGCTAGAATGGCTAGAATGGCTAGAATGGCTAGAATGACAAGAATCAATATATTTAAAAAAAAAGGTATTCTGCCATGGCTTCGTTTAGAGCTTCTACTGAACCGATTGTTGTATTTTTTCTTTCAAATCAAAGAATATGATCCCTAGATGTGTTATCAGATATTGTTTGTGTTTATTCACCAACATTTACGGTGTAAATTAATTAATTAAATCCTTCTTTAATAGTACGCTTATCAATAGTCAATTGTTTTCTTTCAAAGGGTGGCAGTTTCAAAATCGATATACATGAGTCCATCGATGTGAGTCCTCGCTGCTTGACGTTTTGTTTTGATTGTTGAGATTTGTTTACAATTCGTCAAGGTTTTGTTTCAGTGTAATAATTGCAGTGTGGTGTTGACAATTTGCATGTATTTGCTTCTGTGGTGTATTTTTAGAGAACATTCGCACAGTGGGTTTTGCTCGGTTGTACTTTAGTGAAGTTGTTTTCAGGTTATGTAGAATTCCGAATCGTTGTCCACGCGCCCCAAAAGACGCAAACGTACATTAACTGGGCGCAGGGAAAGAGAAAGTCAGCGTAGGTGTCGTGATAGTGAGATCATTTAGTTTTCTATTGGGTCATTGTCTATGAAATGTCACTTTTGTTCTGCTTTGTACTTCGCATGTGAGAGAAATTCTGCAAACGATTTACTCTGTGTTGCTTAAATGGGAAAATAAGTATACCTTCGAGCAATATGCCAGAAGAAATCAGTTGTTTCTACGAGATTATGACACATCAAAAACTTTAGAAATAATATCCTTCAGTATAATAGTGCTATATCTTTTGTGCCGATATTGCATTGCCACCTGGTCATGGGCCATACGTGTTCAAAATTTTGGGAACTCATCACAGAATATCTTCCTTATACCCTGAAGATCCAAACAATGCAATATATTATGAACATTAGTTTGGGTACAGTATTTTACATTTATCTCGGATCTCACCGTCAAATTTCGACGGGTTCTCACTAGTGAGAATGAAAACAAGAATGAGAATAAAAACGGCTAATTCTTAAAACATTAAATTACATGAAAAAGGAAGGAAACGTCTAGCATTTAAAGTCGCATTGCACTATCCTTCACTTAACTTCACTAAAACCATTTCCATATTCTCTGCTCTACACTGCACGACACCTCACTTCACTGTATAACTTAATATTCTTAGTTAGCGCCCTCACAAACTTAGAAATACCCTAAATTAATTTCCTAACTTTTGAACGCTTCGAGGAAAGAGTTCAAAGGTTTTGCAGGCAATCTATTCCAATCCCTTATCGTTCGAATGGTGAAAGAGAATTTCCCGACATTAGTAATTAATCTTTATTCTTAGAGTTCTTAAATTTATTTTCTGCCTGTGATCCCCTCTACTGATGTATGTAGGAATACTTAACCGCCGTGTAACTTCTTTCCTAGCTGGATGACCGCTATAAGCTTTCTACAAAGCGCAGTCTTGCCAATGTTCGCCTGTTTTCGAGTGAATCCCACCCTACCATTTGCTTGTCCCTGAAAGTAAATTTAGCTGCTCTACGCTGAATCCTCTCCAAATTCTTACACTGCATAATTTTGTGCGGATCCCAACAAATTGCTCCATATTCCATTATCGGACGAACAAGCGATAAATAAGCAATTTCCTTCCCGTTTACTGTACTCTTTTTCAAGATGCGTGTTACAAAATGAAGAGATCTCCACGCTTCCCTACAACAAAATCTACGTGACTTTTCCAGCTTAATTTACTATCTAAATAAATTCTTAGGTACTTGCACGAAGAAATTCTTGGAATAATGTCGTTACTTAAGCGGTAATTTGTTACGATGTAATTATGATCTCTACCAAAAGTGATGGATTTGCTTTTAGAGCTATTTACGGTCATGGCGTTATTTCTGCCGCAGTAATATAACGTATCAAGATCCCGTTGTAGAATTTTTTCATTGTCTTTCTAATTTATAATGCGATATATTATGCAATCGTCTGCAAATAGCCGAACATTTGACATTAATTGCGCTGGCAAATCATTAACGAACGCTAGAAATAGAAGAGGTCCAATTACACTCCCTTGCGGTATTCCTGACGTAATGCTTACACAGGACCTAACGCTTGCACAAGATTTTTATTATATCATAGGAAATATGTTTTGTCAGAGACATAAATATCAAGATCCATTGAAGATTTTTAAGATGTCAGAATTTTTTATCTCTTGCAAAATTCTTGAGAATGATTAGCAAACGTGAAGTAATGCCAAGCGTAAAGTTAGAAATTCAGTTTCCTACGGTGCGGAATACTTTTGTACTACTTGCATTTAATAGAAGAATCCTGGTCCTTTTCTTCAAATATTTTCTACTACAATGCGAAAGTGATTACTTTTAGTGTTGTAGTACACGTGTCGATATAATTATTAAGTTTTAATCTTGAATTATATTGTTTCAGTTCTTATCTTGTGAGGAAACTTTTGTAAATATTATTTAGGACATTTAATATATTTTTAAATATGATAATTATTCAGAACTTCCAAAGTTTGTGGTTTCATTTATGATTTTGTTACAGTTAATGATAGATGGGAGTGATTTATGAAGCTTTGACCGCCAAATACTTTTTTAATGTGACTTATTAAAGGCGCTAAATAAAATGTTATTGATGTGGTTATGGTAGTGATTGATTCATTTCTTGGGGAGTGTTAAAAAGTGATGATATGCAGTTTTTAATTAAGCTCTTGAGATAGTTCCATTTGATTTTATAAGTATTCAATGAGATTGGTTTGCAAGTAGGTGGAGAGTTGTTGGCATTTGGAAATTAAATTTGAACAAAAAAGATGGCTTACGAGGAACTTTAAGAATCTAGAGGCATAAAATGGCAAAAAAAAAAAAAACGCTTAAGAGCAAAGTGAAGTTGAACGTTTTGCACAATCATTTCAACCGAAGAACGTAGTTTTCAACTAGTTTCCAACTCTTCAATCCCACTCACCAACTTACAAAACAAAGAACGGGCTTTTTACTTTTTAACTTTTAATTTTGTATCCCACAAATCTCAGGAATAATTTAAACTTTTTTTACCAATAATACTTTATCAAAGATCAAATGTGTTTTGAAATAAAAATATGTTTTTAAATTTGAGTATTTAATCGACTTTGTAATCAATATTTTAATGAATTTCAACTTCATTATTTTCTTAAACATTAAATAATTTTATTTAAAAAAAATGAAACGTGACATTGAAGTTTCTCGTTGATTGGAAGGCTGTGGTGTTAGAAAACAATTAAATACATTTATTTAGGATCAGAATAATTGTTCAAACGTTTTATCTTGTTTCCCTTTTTACTACCTTCACTGGATTTTGCAACGAAATTTATATTCAGACCACTGTCCGCACGGTCGCGTCGTCCCCATTCTCCCACCCATTCTCGCGTCCTCAGTGAGGATATCCGATTCCGCCCACCGCGTAGCTTAACCTCCTTCCCTTCCTTTCCCTTCCTCTCCTTTCCTCTCCCTTCCCACGCTCCCATTCGCCGTCCATCGCTTCGTTTGCACCTGAGCCCCTTGTGCCTTTCGCGGCGGCTTCGCGCTGAGGTCGACTGCGGTGGGCCAGATGGGTGCGTTTTGCTCTAGGTTTCCACACAGCCAGATAATGCTACTTCAGATCTCGCCAATCCCCGGCATCACACACGTGTGGATTCTAATTTAACTCCCTCCCACAGGATACACTGTCAATCGGAATACATTTTTCTACTGTTTTTGTTTGTTTTCTAAAATAATTTTTTAATTGATTATAGTAAGTAAATATATATATATGGGTATTATACACGTGCTATACTCTTATACCTTACATTCATCGTGGTTGTTTAAAATTGTTGTTTTCTGTCTAAATCTATAGATTTTCAAAATTCTTTTTGTTTTTAAATAGTTTTAAAATATTGAATGTTCTTAAATATAATATTTATTATATTTTTTAAGTTTTTAAAAATTGTAGTTATGAACATTTAATCCTTGTTTTGAGGATACAATAAACTTTAGTGGTAAATGGTCTATTTGGTGATTGCGAGTGCGGATGTTAGTCTCTTCCATCTTCTATTAATTTCCTCTCTTACATTTTCAAGATGCAAGAAATTACTTTTGATTACTTATGAATATAGTATTTTTGAGAGTGTTACTCCGAATATGTACTACTCTTCGTGTAAGTCTGTCAATTTCCTGATTATTTGAGAAATTACAGAATGCAGTATTTCAATAGTTATAAAGTATAAAGATCGTTGTATTTGAATTTAATTATTTCTCAAGGTCTCAATATCCAGCTAAAGTGTTGCATTTTATTTCGTCGTAATCAGATAAAACTCGGAATTCATTATAATTGTAGATAAGTCAGATTACATCAACCAGGAAATGCTACTACACGATTCTTAAATATAATGTATTATTTCGTACCTGTATGTATGTGATATGTTAGGGTCAGAGTAATCCGACTATTGCGTAGATGGTCGTGATCCCATGTGTAGGTCTGGGGGTAAGAGATATGTAGAGAGCATATCGCAATCCCATGACCGTATCTAACTTAGTTAACCTACATGCGCTGTTTCTTCACACAGCTGTACAAACTGAGACGATTTGTACAAGTTCGCGTAAATTTCTTTTCATTACAACCATCACAATTTCAAGTATTAAAGATATTTTAATATTACGTAACCGTTACAAAAATGCTATAAAATATGTGCTTTTGGAACACCACTAGTTAGTTTCAGGGGAGGCACCTGTGAAATTTGATGAAAACTTCAATTTTTGTTTTTTATCACTATAAATAAGATCGCACTTTGTGTTCTTGTCGCGGAGTCGTATTCCTCTGAGTTGCATTTAAATGCCCAAAACTATGATTTAAATGCTCATGCGCGCTGTGTGTCACGCCCCATTTTTGCGCACTGTGTGTACTTTTCCAAATATTACTAGAATAATATTTGAATTTCCCGTTTTTTAAAGTAACTTTTTGTAGAGTCCTTAAATAACATCTTAATGCTGGAAATCAGTGCGTAAAACATACAGTGAGCGTATTTTTTTAATACAGTGTCCTGATGTTAGTCCTCTTGTTTCGGTATACTCGCAGTTGGTTGTTTCATTGTTCTTGTAGAAGTTCCATTAGCGTTTTGTGATTTATATTTTATTAGTATTTTAAGTTAGTTATTACGAGTTTTTCTTGAGTATTTAGTCAGTTTTTTCGTTATAAATGTAAATATTTTTTTAGTGAAATAATTGTAGAAGTTTGTTTTTTATTGGATAAAAGGGAGAAGAAATATCTAGTCATAAAAATAACATGAAAACTGTTCTTTCTTCAGAAGTGGTAAAAATAATCCTGCATACAGAAGACTTGATTGTGATGAAATACTTGAAAGCTGCACTGGGGGAGAGCCAAAATGCAAACAAATCACTCCACAGTGTGGTTTGGTCAAAACGTCCAAAAGAAACATTTGAAAAAAATTTGACTATTGTATCACATAAATTATTTGTGAGTTTAACATGGGATGCCAAATTACACAAAATGTTAAAGGTTCAATTACAGGAAGACCATCAAGTGAAGCATCACAGAAAATAAGTGCAAAACGTGACCAACAGAGACTCAAACGCAGATTCAAATGCCCTGTACGTAAAGTTACAATACTAAAATTATAGAGCCACTTTTCTATCGTATTCTGCAGAAAAATCAAAATTTTGCGGAAACTGATACCATTTTGATATGTGTTTATAATATATTGATCCAATTTTGAAATCTAAATCTTATTTTGAAGAATGTAGCTTTAAATTGATGGAGGAAATATTCGAAACAAGTTCACTTTTGCTATATTTGAAAATTCATTGATTTTAATCATAGTAAGACATTTACCGCATTTATACACTTACTATACTTACTGCATGTCTGTTAAGAAATTTAAAGAAAATATTTTGTCTGTTGTTGAAAAAGTGTTTAAAATGTAGTAGACCCTGTTGTGTTATTTCGGTACTCTCCAATATTGAGAGATGTTTTACACTCCCAGGGAGTTAGGAGAGGTCCAGCGTCGAATATATCATATTCGTTCATTCATACATAGATCAGTTTTCAATATGATTTATATCTTTCAGCCTGATTAACAGAATATAATTAAAATACTTTGGCATTATCGAGAGATAACTCTTTAAGGCAGGTACAAAATCATATAAATCTGAATACATTTGGGAAAGTTATGACTAAACAAACAAACAGAAAAGGACACGAGAAATTGTATAACCTCTGAAGTCGGTTAAAAAGTTTTCATTTTACTTGTTTTGTAATTAAGTGATGGATGAATTGATTATCTCGAATTTCCGGGTGCGTCCCTATGGTCAGTAGACCCGTAAGTGTACTGCATTTTATCAGGGGAGATGGCGGTATTCTTCCTAAGCTCCTGATCAGTCTTCCGACATGTGAGGTAGTGTAGAAGTGTAGTGTATGCTTCCGTTACGGTATATAAGTAAGGGGTGAAGTTGAGGCAAGAAAGAAGAAAAAATCGCGCGCTGTCAGAGTAAAGCTTGTCGTTAATCGGAGAAACCACGGCAAACTACCAGTCAGAGCAGCCTGCCGCTAGAATTCCCGGGTCATTGGCTGAATTTGACCTTGCCATCTTGTTAGTGACGACAATCCTGTCACCATCGGGACTCGAACCCCAGAACCCGGGAAGCTGTGAGACGTCTACTGTGGTGACATCAGTAGATGCTCTGAGCCACCTCAGCAGGTTTTTGATGAAGTGTTTGTAGTAAATTGAAATTAATTATTTTGCACTAATATTGTCAAGGATGTATTTATTCACTGAAAAAATAATACTCTTAAGTTTTATTCGTTTATATTGTGTTTAAAATAAACCGTTTACAACCTTGCATTCTTTATAGGTCCTTTATAACCATATCACGGTTCCCCTTTAAAATCTGGGGATCCCGTCTAGATCATTCCCCTATATTCAGAAGTTTCTGATTAAAATGCTCAGGACAGCTCACAGCCAACTAAGACAAAGAAATTGTGTTTTAAATTCATTTGAAACATTGTTCAACTATGTAAAAATACATTTCTTAAACGTTATTGCAAGGAAACAGGATCGATAATTGTATACTGGTAAAATGCTGTGGACGTAGCGTGATACCCGTGCGGGAAATATGCGAACCACCGGATTTAATTTTTCCCGTAAAAACCTAAGATATTTTAATTACCAGAAATTTCATTTCCTCGATTATCCTCTTACAGATTTCTCCAGAAAATTTTCCAAGATGGAACTCTTCAGTTTAATTAAGCAATTTTATGTTGTGAAATCGAAATTCTTTGTATCGCCAACGCCTTTATGCGATTATGAAGTATGAAGGGGACTCCCGTAGCCTGTCCCTGGTCGGTCTTTTCACAGAGGACCGGTTTGTCTGTTGGCGCAGGATGTAGAAGGGCAATCGCTGGTGACTAATCCTACGCTGGAGAGCAACAGGGGGTTGCGCTTCGGGCCCACGCCAAATAAATAAAGCAGAACTGGAGCGGCGGAGGCGATCGAACAGGCAAAAGAGGCTGGCTGGGGATCCGCGATGCCCGGTTGACGTATGGGATACAATTGAAGGGTGATTGCTGATTGTTCCAGACGATAGCAAAAAACCTGCGCAATTTGTGTTAGTAAATGTTTGTCATTTCGCAAAAAATGAAAAAAATTGGAGCCGTTTTAAAAACTTTCTTTGATTAGTTTGCTTTATTTCCAGCAAAAAAATACCTTAAAACTACCCTTACTTTCAATAAAATTATTCACCGGCTTATTTAAAGATTTTTTGAACACATTTCATTCATAAAAAATATCTATCATCAATATTACAATTTTTACAAAGGTATACTTTTGTAATTTACAAAAATCACCGAAGCGTTCGCAGGAAATGGAATCTGCACCATTTTGATAAGCGTATTTTCCTCTATTCGAGAGAAAATAGAAGAAAAAATTAGAGCCGATTTTGATCATTTTTAATTGCCAATATTTAACGCAAAACTGCTCTTACTTTCGAGAAATTGTGCATGACCTTATTTAAAGATGTATCATGGAAGAACAGATTTGATGAGGAAAATAAATCTATCTTTAATATTCTAATTTTGGGAAGACGCCGGAAAAACTTGAATTTTTGCAATTTTAAAAAATCCGACGGTGTTCGCCAAAAACGAGACCTGCACCATGTTTGTTAGTGAACTTTTCTCTATCCAAGGGGTAAAAAGTAGGTATCTTTTTTTAACTACTTTATTTTTATCTGTTCAATCCACTACTTTAACAAAGATTTGAATGACCTATTAGTAGAACTGGGTTAAGGCATAAGCAGGCGGGGAGTTCATTTAGTCGAAGTCCCTTAATTTAGTGTTAGGATTTTTTAAATATTTATTTTGAATTGGTGACATTCTATTGTTTAACTTTGTATGTTTAATAATTCCTTATAATCAATTTCCATTCTTATTGAAGCGTTTATAGTAGGCGTAATTCATCCTTGGGGTATCTTGAAATAATTTTAATGTCTTCTGCTGAACGTTCTAGATTAAAGTTTTTAACACATTCCGCTTTTGGTAGTTCATCAAAAAACTTAAGTGATAAGTCTTCTAATGTAAGTATTTAAGTTTTATATTTGTCAGTTCGTTTTTAATCTCTCTATTTGACAGAAACCATCCTGCTTTAATTATGCGCCATAAAAATTTATTTTGAACTACTTGGATTTTCTCTAACTTTTTGCGGCTCCACCCCAGACAGTGTAAGCATATGTAAGATTTGGTCTAATAATTGATTTGAATAAATTTATACCACATTCTATGCTTAGTCTAGAGTGGCATTTTATGAGTGGATATAGTTTTGCTATTTTCACGTATGTTTTATTGGCAATTTCTTTAATATATTTCCACGTTAGTTTTTGGTGTAGAAGTACTCCTATATATCTCACTGGTTGATCTTTTTTCATTCATTTTAAATTTACTTTTTTAATTATTAGGGGGTTTGGAATTTTAGGTGTTCGTAGCGTAAATATCTTGAGTTGTGATTGTAGGGTATCTTTTTATTTGCCATTTTGAGCACCAGTGTATTTATATACATTTAATGATTTTTGTAAAATACCTCTACCATGATCCACATCTTTGTCTGTTGTGAACAGCACTGTAACATCTACGAAACATGCTATTTCTGTTCTTTTCATTTCAGTGTAGTCTGCAACGTAAATGTTGAAGAGGGTTGGTGGGAGCGATGACCCTTACGGTACTCTCTTGCGTAATTTTTTGATCTGATAAGATATTATTCACTTTCACCGCGAAGGAACGATTTTGTAGGAAACATTTAATTAATTCGTATAGATAATGGGGTATTCTTAAATTTCTCATTTTATATAGTAGCCCTGCATGTCAAATAGTATCAAAGACCTTTTCTACATCAAGGAAAATAGCTTACGTGTGTTTATGCTGGTGAAATGAGTTGGATATAGTAGTTTCAGCTAGTCTTATAAGCTGCTGAGTGGTAGAGTAATGTTTGCAAAACCCGAATTGTTCTTTTTGAATTCTATTGTTTTCTTTTAGGAAACTATTTAATCTTCTATGAATTAATTTTTCAAACACTTTTCCTGTATTAGGTAGTCAACTTATTGGTCTGTAATTTGAGGGCCAACAGTGGTTGTTTACACGGTTCGCTTATTGGTGTAGGATATTATGGCTCATTTCCATATATACAGTAAGTAATTGAGTCTTAGAGCCGCATTATATCGCTTTAAGTCTTGCTATTGTTGTCCGGGGAGCACCTTTAGAATCTGCGTGGTTATTTGATTATTGCCTGCTGATTTTTTTAGTTTTAATTTAAAGATTATTTTACGTGTTTCAGACGGAGATTTGAATTTTGTTTTGAGGGACTGTTGTGAGGGACTGTGGAAGAGAGACAAAATTTTTAATTTGCCTATTTTGATTTATAATTTACGGTTTATTTGGAGTAAATGTCGTTTCGAAATTAGTGGCTACACCTGACGATTTTTGTTTATCCGTTAGAGTTGCTAGATTATTTCTTGCTTTCAAAGGTGGTAGTTTATTACTTTCTTTAGTTAATTTTTTAATTGTGTTCGTTAGGTACCTAGATCCTTTTGGTATTCGAGCAATGAAATTTTGGAATCCATTAAATCTATGTTCGTTTATATTTGTTTTTTATTTTTCTTTAAGTTTGATTTAGTTTGTTTTATGTATGGGTCTCAGGTTTTCTCCCGTTTCTGTCTTAGCATTCATTTTTCTTTTATTAACTTGAGTATGAATACGGGGATTTTAGCTTTTTTCTTATTGTTATTTGTTTTCGGCTTCTTGACCAATATTGTTGCTAACCGTATTGCTTTCGTAAGTTTATTTATTTTTTTATTAATACTTTCAATTGTTTTTAGTTGAACGGGGTACGTATACAAAACGTTTAATGTAAACCTAAATTTTTCCCAGTTTGTTTCACCATTTACTAATTTAGATAATGAATCCGTGTTTTTAATTTCTGTTTTTAAGCTAATTATTACAGAACAATGCTCTGAATGAAGATCAGCTATTACGTATTGATATAATGGGATATGAAATTTTTTAGATATTGTAACGTCTAGAATGTCTGAAATAATATCCTGGCCATAATGATAAAGTGTGGGTTCTGATGTTGCATGTATATCAGCGTTATTATTTTGTAAGAAATTAATAAGTTTTTCTCCTGCTTTATTTGTTGAGTTACAGCCCGCATACAATATTTTTACAGCTTAGATTACCAGCAATTATCGTTGGTGTATTACTATTTAGAATGCATTTTAGCGTCCTTTTTGGGAATATTTTATTTGGTGGTTTATAGGTCAATATTATTATCATGTCTCATGAACTGAGCTGATTTGTATCCTGACCGTTTCTAAGTTAAGAGTATGGTATAATTAGTTCATGATGCTGAATGCTTTTTTATTATTAATGCTACTCTCACAGGTTACTTTTCTGATGCTCTATCCTTCCTGTAGGTTTCATATCCTGTAATGTTAAATTTTAAATTGCTATGGAGATGGGTTTCGGTAATTCATGCAATAACTTTATCCCAGTTTGAAAGGAAAAAAAACTGAACTCGTTTTCTGACCTTTATAGCCCGTTTGCATTCAAGTTTACAAATTTGATATTATTTGTTTTCATTTCTAGCATTGGGCACTTCTTGGAATATTTATTTGCATATATTTTCTATGTGAGGTATAATAGCCGCAATTACTTCTGTTACTATTTCTGTAATTTGATTTTTAGTTATGCTTACATTTGAAGTAACAGTTTCATAGAAATTTGGAATGCGTGATCTTTGTGGTAAACGAGGGAATTTGTCCTGTTTAGTGGTCTTGCTTAGTCTCGTTAATCGTTGCTAGTTAGCATTAAATTATTCAGACCCGGTTCTTGTTGCCCATGGATTTGGTATTGGTTTGACCTTCAGAGAGTGAGAAAGAAAATTACCGCGTTTAACCGTTTCCTTGAATGCCACGCAGCCTCGGTAGTTGGCGGTGTGCGGACCTTGCCAGTTAACACAAACAGGAGGTGAACTTTTACTGATTTTGCACTCTGAATAATGATGCTTACCCGGGCATCTAACACATCTAGGTTGTAAATAACAGTTAGCCTGCGTCTGCCTTATCCTTTGGAATTTTTTACATTGAATAGCTTTGTTATTTACTTAGGCCGGGAATCTTACAATGCAATTATATAAACGTTTAAGATATAAAATCGTTTCATTATTCTTGTTTCGTTCTTTAGTTCCACTGCACACATGTTGATAGTCACTTTTTCTGTATTATATAGCCTAGACACCTTTACAACGTTATAATTTAGTTCAGTTAAACCATTATAAATTTCTTACGTCGAATATGAATATGGAATATCTTTCATTAATGCTGAAAATATTTTTTGTAAGAGGGCCCCGGAAGGAATGAAATAGTATCTTTTTTTATTTCTAGAATTTTTTTGAAGTTATGGTAATCTTCAATTTGCGTTAGATTTATATTTTCTACACGGGTGTCGAAGCCACCTTGAACTGTTTCTTTGATGTATTTTAAGATAAAAGTAAAGTCTTGTGCATCGTGTACTATAATGGTGGGAATTTTCAGTTTTTTCGGCTGCTGATTTGCGTCTGAATTTATCTGCATTATTCTGCTTTTTTCGTCTGCTTATCTGGATTATCGTCTTCACTCACTACATTGTCTAGTATTGCATAGTTTGAATGAGTTGGAACATAGCTAGAAATTTCAAAATAAGTCTCTTTTCTTTTACTCTCGTTCATTGGTTTACTAGTTTGATTACCAGTATTTGAATTTGACTCTACGCAATTATCGTCCTTTTCTCGGGATCGCTTGTACCTGTTCGGTTCCGATGAGTCCGGATTTGCTTTTTCACTAAGAAATCTCAAAGTCGGTATCAAGGACCCACAAAACGTGGATTCTGAATTCACAAGATGTTAGAGGAAATAATTTGCTACATATACGAACATGATTATAGACTTTCTCGAAATCAAGGACACACAATTCGAGTATGTCTGACCAAAAAATAGCGTCTTTCCACAGCAGCATTACAATATTTTCTCTGTAACCAAACCAAAATGAAGATATAAAAGTATATTCGTGATTCTCACAAACGAATTTCCCAGATTTGTCGAAATTCCATTGCCTTTATTTTTTAAATTTACCATATTTCAATATAACATCAGTGTGCTGGTCTCGTATTGTAATAATTTAGCATATGTTGATATTACGCTTCTGCATTCAGGTGACAGAAGCATGATTTATTTATCTGGAACACTTAACTACTAGTCACATGTTCATTATTGGCCAAACCGTATTACTCACGTCATATACAGATAATTCCACTTCTCATTAATTGCTTGTTTGCGATTCCACAAGCAAACTGTTTACATTATTATTTCAAAAAATAGAAAAAATCTCCCATTAATACTTTTTACAATGTACAACTCTGTCTTTTCCCTTGGGTACTTTTAATTTGTGGACCTTCTATCACGTTTTCAATTGCATAACTCTGTAATGATAACAAGCATGGACGATTTTTTTCTAGTACGAATATATCTTATCTCGAATTATCTTTCGTGAACATTTAAAATGATTAAAATATGTCTTGATTTTTATCGAGAATTTCTTGTTGGTTTTACTGCAGTGTCTACGATATACGTGTTAACTTGTATAAATTTATTTTGTTCTGTTATATAAATCTTTGATGGAGTTAACGTTCATTTACAGAAATTTCTTACCCTGTTCGGAAAGCTTGTTTTTCATTGGTAATCGCGACAATAAACGAATTTTGCTGATGAAGTTTGAACGCCATATTGTACTCTGGCTCAATGTATCACAGAAGCAATACATTTTTCCTTCCCCAATCGCAAACGCGTTGGCCCTTACGTCCCACTGTACCGTCACCGCTCGCAGAAACTTCCGGGCCAGTCGGCGGCGGATGCGTTGGGTAATCTCCGATGACTAATACCTCCCTGGCCGGGCGGTGCGGTATGCCAGAGCGTCGTACCGGGCGCGCGCGAAATAAATAAAACGACGCCGGCGCCGGCGTCGGCAACGTCGGCGGCAAACGCTAGCGGCGGCGGCGGCAGCAGCAGCAGCAGCAGGTGCTGGGCGTCCCTCCGGGTGGCGGACAGCCGGCGGTGAGCGCGCCACTGCCGCCCGACGATATAATTTGGAGCGAAATTAATTTGTATATTTTGCCGGACGCCGGAATTAAATACAAAACGGAACGCTTCATATATTTTCGTTCGCACTGTACTCTTTTCAACGAGAATGACGAACAGTCAGCGACCCTATTGTACTGTCGCGCGGAGGGCCTCCGTAACCGTTGCCACGCGACGCTCGGCCGCGCAATAGACGGCCCGGGCATTGTTTCGTTGAGTGCGTGATTTATAGCCACCGGACGCGTCAAGGACGTGTCTGCGGGTGTGTATATACGAAGATCGAGTGTCATAATGCGCGAGCGAGCGAGCGGGAGGGCTGTTGGGTGGGGAGGGAGGGAGGGGGCGGGTGGAGTGAGCGGAGTAGGTGGGGTGGGTCGGGTGGGCGTGGCGGCTGGGGGGGAGCAGCGTGACCGAGCGGAGAGCGAACGGGCTGGAGAGCCAGGCCGGAGAACGGCCGGCCGAGGCGAGCGTTGCCGTGAGCGCGACGCGACGCACGCATGGTGAATGAGTGGGCGGAGCACAAGGGATTGGGATAAAGGATTGATGCTGATGGGGGAAGAAGGAGTAGGAGGAGGGGGAAGCGGGTGGATTTGGGAAGTTGTATGGATGAGATGAGGACGATGAAACATGGGAGGGAAGGGTGAACAGTGGGAGATGGACGATGAGAGACTGGAAACGAGAGGTAGCGAATCCGACGTTGGAAAAATATGGAAAAAGGGAGGAGATTGAGTTTTGAAATAGGGGACAGATGTGTGAAAGGGAAGAGTGAAAATAAGAGGATATAGACCGAAGCAGATCGTAGGTTCGGAAGACAAATTTAAAGATGCAGGATTCATTGAAAAATGTTGCAACACGAAATATCACATAGCAATGCCACAAAAATGTAAGGTACAACAGATTCTCGAGATGAAGGTATATAAAAAATCTTGGCAAATTGCTGCCACCTTAAGTATTCATAAGTAAAGGCACAAAATACTCAGTTGCTTAAAAATGTATTTATATTTATTTCTAGAAGCTGCACACTTTTACCACCACTAATAATAATAATAATAATAATAATAATAATAATAATAATAATAATAATAATAATAATAATAATAATAGAATTATAATATTAATATTAATATTTATAAAAATAATAGTAATAATAAAGTCCACATGTTGCGCAAATATGTAGTCATAAGAGTCTCTACATCTGCTCCTTAGGAATCTGGTTGCAACCTGGAGTACATTTTATACCCAACTGACACGTAACATCTTTATTGTGATGTAGTCATAATAGTAATAATAATAATAATAGTAATAATAATAGTAATAATTATAATAGTAGTAATTATAATAATAACAATAGTAATGTGTATGTTGTGATTGCTTTACATATTATCTTCGTTCACGTTGGACGCAAAAACGCGGCGAGGCCCCGAGGCGAGCGCAAATGACGGGGCGGAGGCGCCAACGGCAGCCGTAAGCGGGGCGTGGCGTTGCGGGGGAGGGCGCGGTGCGTAAACAGCGCGCGGTGCGTGGGAGGCTGATGGAGGGAGCGGCCGCCAGTGTGCGTGCGAAAGCGCGACCCAACAGCGTGCGTGGGTGGGATTGTGTGGCTGCGCAAGGGCGCGGATTTGCAGGCACACGAACGCCGAGCCGAGAAAGCGAGGAAGCTGGAAGGCTGAAAAACTGGAAGGAAATGAATGGGCGAGCGGTGTTTCGCGAGCGTTTGGTCATCGCACTTCTCTTGACCTCTGTCTTCGTATAACCCGTGGGGATAAAATTGTTTTTGTGTTGTTTTTTTAATCTGACCTGCTGCATTTTGACCTGCTGCATATATGAAAGATATGTTGGTTAGGAATTTTCAGGGAAACCATACACAGGGAAATGTTTGCCAACACTTGAGTGAATGATTCATTGTTCGTTACCTTGTCAGTGTTTATTCGTATTTTTACGTTGATTTAATAACGTTAATAGAAGCATATTGGCATAAAGCTGTTCCACGAACGAATCGTCGTTTTTCAGAACTGCAAGCTGTATTATATCTCTAGACCTGGATTATTTCTTTTGGAACTCGAACCTCGATGTTATCGAAAAATCAGGCTGTTTTTTCTTTTAATTCGCATTTGCAATCCAAGAATGAAGATCCCACAGTTTACGTAATCAAATTTGTGAAGACAAACTACATCAAATGTACTGAAAAATCAGGAAAGTTCATACTATGTGTGTAATACTTTTTATTTCTACTTCGCAGGATATCTCTATGAAATGCTATTGGTCCCAAGAGAACGGTGGCCGCAAATTAGCAATAACTGGGTAAAATTTGTTTATGCAAATATTCACACCGCCTCGCGCTGTGTGTTTAGATTCAAATTTCTTGTAAAGCAACTCTATTTCCATCCTACGATTGTGCCATGGAGGATGAAAAGCAACTTATCACGAATCTCATAATGGCAATTTTATTTATTATTCAATATTTATTTAAAACCTCTATTTCCTCGAAAGGCCGGAGATCACTTCTGTTAACTTCGTCGTCACCGTTCCGTCAGGACTATATCTCTTAGAACAAGAGATAACAAAACTGGAAAACAAAACATATTTTTACAAATATATATCGTTATGTTTGCATATTTGTTTTAAACTTTTTACTTACATTTTAATAATTTTACTGGGCATACATAACATTCATATTGTTTTTATTAAAAAAATAATTATTTTTTAATTGATTATGATTGCCATACTTCATTACTACGTGTCGGCGACGTAATATAGTAATCCTTTTTTGTTCTCCCCATTCGCAGATGACCACAGTAGTGGTTTGCCTTGCCTTTGCAATGTACAATGAAGACAGAAGTGATGATGAGTGGTGAATGATTACGAATATAACGACGGTTCAGACGGGATCTTTTTCCTAGGGCTTTTTCCTGCCAACAGTCGGTTACGCTTTACGTCCCGATGGGACGCATATTCGCCCATACACCAACAGACTTACGGGCTCCTCTGGGGTGAGCAGAACGCGAGGCTCTCCGAGGCAAAACATACATGAGAGGCAAGGGACAAACATCCATGGACAAGGCTGGACTCGACCCCGCGACCCTTCGAACCGAAATGCTGAGCCTGTCCAAGCTCCTAGCCTCCTTGGCCATCCATGTCGGCTCAGATGGAATATTTGGTGATAAGAGGCTAAGTTGTCCGAAGGCTATACATTTTGGACTCGCGGCAACGTATATTTCATTGATCCGAGATATGAAGGAGTTCTCTGAGATTGCGGACTTCTATAAGGTGAAAGGCGCGGATTTGGAGCACGCGGTATTCGGTTTGGTGTTATTTTGCGATGTTCCACGTCCCTATGCCAGAGAGGCAGGCAATTTTTTGATTTAGATTTTTCTCTTATGCGGATCCAACAGGTACCACCGCATCTTGTATCTTCGACACACGAGAGACTGCTAAATCAAGAGGAATGGGGAAGGGAGGGGAGCTCTTTGCACGGTTCTAATGATGACGGAAGCAGGGGCCAATATTCGGAACGCGCCTAGACTGTGGCCTGTTGTCTAAGGTACTGTTCCAGAACCCCCATCTGTAATTGATCAGAAGAAACCACGAAAAGAATTGATTCAAGCAGCTTGGCCTGTGGAATTTGCACCTAGGCAGCGATTCACTCCGATTCAGCTGCTTTTCTGCTATGTGAGTATTAATTTCGGCTGCGTTAGCTATCCCCTTAAGTACATTACGTATATTACGGGAGGTGGCGGTGTGTTTCTCCCGCTGGAACGTGAGATCCGGCGCCGGTCTACAAGCCAGCTTGTGGGTTTCTCGTCCAGGTATGTTCCCCGGTGAGGTACTGCCTCCGGCAGGACAAACTTTGAGCTCCCGACTAGTGTCCTGACATGTGCGGTAGTGTAGAGACTATTAGTGTATGGAAGGGAAAGAGAGTGAACACAGATGAAGGAAAGATCGCGCAAAGTCAGTGGCCTGTTTCTTAGGATGCCGCTCCGATATTACCCTGTTATTGATAAATTAGTGTCGCTACAGAATGGCAGAGATTCTCTGGTAGTAAAGTTTTCTAGTTTCTTTGGTGTGAACTGGATTTGTAGTCTTGCCCCATCATCTTGCCAGCTGCCATCTATCACTGCCCAAAGAGCATATTTTTGAAATTTTCTCAACTTTTCGGATTCCTAAAAGTAGAACCGAAATATCATTTTAAGAATATTAAAGAAGAATAAAACCTCATTCTAAATAGAAATTTTCATTGAAAACTTTAGAGCCGTTTTTAAAAAACGGCGTTTAAGCGTTACTGTAAATGCGAAATTTGAAGCTGTTTTCACAGAAATCTATTGAGTTTTCGAAAAACTTCATTTGAAGCACTTACACTTATAAATGCAAAAATGTATACAAATAGGTGGAAATGCGCATGTTAATGGCGTGAGAAACATTTAAAAAATACATTTGTGTAATTTAAAAAAACAAAAGAATACACAAAAATGAACTCGATGTCATATTAAGCAGTGCAATTAGCACTATCCGTTGAAAAATTTTGAGTAATTTTTGGCATTGAGTGTTTCTCAAAATGCATTTGAGTGTTTCTCAAAATGCATTTGAGTGTTTTTCAAAATGCATTTGAGTGTTTCTCAAAATGCGGAAATTTGATCTCATTTTCACAGAAAACTATTGAGTATAAAAAAACGTTTTGACATTATTTAAAGCTCGTATACTCATGTATACAATAATGTGAACAAATTGCCGGTAAGTAAATGTTAACGTCGTGAGAGAAAAAAATGACGTTTGTAATTTTTGAAAACACATAAGAATAGAAAAATATGGCGTTATCTTATAAGGTACGTTTAACTTTATCTCTACTAAAAGTTCAAAGAAAATATTTGGAGCTGATTTTGAGAAAATTATGTTTTTATTATTTTTTAATATTGCAAATATTGCACGCAAAATTGCGCGAAAACTACTAAAATTTTCAAATAATCTACATGACCTTTTCAAAATTTTAAAGTTTCAACTAGAGCTACATGGGCGGGGATTTCTTCAATTTTGAAAAACAGCTAAGCATAGTTCAGGCGCTAGTAGTGTTGACGGACGGACGGACTGACGTTTTGGCGCCAGTTTACTTTTCGGTATCAAGGACCCGAAACCCTCAAAACAGGGAATTCTGGCTACACATGTTAGAGGATTTTTTCTTAATTTAGCAACTGAATTGATCCACTTTTTCGCGCAGAATTACACAACTTTCTCTATAATACGCGTATTACTCCGTATATACGTATGTATGCGAGAAAGTAAAAATCACGCAAAACGACATCGGTGCCTCTACAATACTTTGCCCAATCAAGCAATGTCTTGCACTTCCCGGTGGTTTTAATGACCTGGGACTTAAGCGAAGTTCTTAAACATATTACGCGGAACAAATCCCAAAACTCTGATAGTTATCGGGACGACCAATGCTTGTACGCCCCACATTCTTCCGATCTCGATTCCCTACATCTGCAAGAAGACGTCTCCAAATCCCAGGTAACAATTTACGGTTTCTCTGACGCTATCGTGCAATCAGTTTGAATTTGTTGATCGCACTAAATTGCGCACAGTCCAACAGTCATCACTGGTTTTGGTGTGTGTTTGTAGTATTTGGAACGTTTGTTTGGAACTTCCAGGGCGTTACGGATCTGCCAATGGACGTACATTTTTGATATAATAATAATTAATTATTACTATAATAATAATAATAATAATAATAATAATAATAATAATAATAATAATTATTATTATTATTATTATTATTATTATTATTATTATTATATTATTATTATTATTATATTATTATTATTATTATTATTATATTATTATTATTATTATTATTATTATTATTATTATTATTATTATTATATTATTATATTATTATTATAAATGTAAATAAAAGATGTATTGTATCAATAAATTGTTGACCATTATTGATACCAAACAACTTCTTTTATTTACATTTATATAAGAAGGTATCTATATAACCAACCATCTATTTAATATTATTATTGAAGTTATAAAAATAAGAGTACTTGAAATATCTGAGGCATTGAACGGTCCCCGCCGCGCGAGCCGAGCGCCGCTGCCTGGGCCGTAGCCCGCGGTCGATGAACGCTCTGCCCTTCGTATTTGCATGCATTTTACACCGCATGGGTTCGTGAGGCGCTGTACGCACGGCTGATTGGCGAAATGCAGGGTGTCGAATGAAAATTCCACGGTGTCACGAAGTTCACGTTCCAGCTTGACTGCAAAACGGCGTTACAGAGTTTCTCCAACGACATGCACAAAAACATTACCAACCCTAGTGTGGTGATAATCGATAGTTTTATCTTTGTTACCAAGACATTATTATTATTATTATTATTATTATTATTATTATTATTATTATTATTATTATTATTATTATTATTTTGAATGATCACATTTCTATTTCACTGAAAGTCCTAGTTCTCAAATAGTTTTTTCGCCATGCATTCACGAAAACAGACTTCTGCACCAATTTCACGAGGGATACCCAGTTTTTTCGAGGGATATCATGTTTTTAAAGATTTTCTCTGATGTGTTTTCTATGAGATTGGTAATGGAGATTGGGCGCATGAATACATGGTTATGCTTCCACTGTTCTTTAATATGATAACACCAGTTGCCTATCGTCTTCTATATTATTTCTGTAGTATACATACCTTTTGCAGCTTTCACACGCAATGAAGATTTATAAATGAGGTCTCTAAAGAAAGAGAATTTCACGGAGATGTCATGAATTGCACTTTCACTTTAAAAAGATGATGGATTTGTTTAAAAAACGAATATAAATAGTCATGAGAAACGCAACCCGCAACACACCGCCGCGTTTCTGACTGTATATCGTGAAATAACTCGTAAACGAAGGGTTTTAGGCCTTTAAAAACTAAGATTTGTAGGACAAAGGCATCAAAGAAACATTTCTAACGGCTTAATCCACGTGATACTTTTAAACGTTCTATTACATTTTTGCTGGTTCCACGCTTCTCCATTCTACCCCACCTGCTCAGAGCCGGTAGAATCGACAACTTTATCTTAAATTAAACTAATTACATGATATTATATGCGCTTGAATTACACTGGTGTACCTCTCTGCTCGGTAATAACGTTAAATAAGAATAGTGTATTGACAAGGGTGTGTTATATTGTTATCAATTACAAGGAGACATACCGAACAAGTGACGGAGGATAAGAGGGTCTTGAAGAAAAAGATATATTAAGACATAATATGGAAATGGAAAAATAGGGAAGAGGATGGCGTTTAACATGCGAGAGTTCGCGCACGGGTACGCTAGTACTTTCTTATATATTTTGAAATATGAAATTTATATCAGTAAAATCTGTCGATAAAGGAATCTGTAGAAGCCGGAAACCTGCCTTAACCGGAAAATTTCTCCGGCCCATGAAGTTAAATGGCATTTTACACAACATAAAACGAAACCTCTCCATCGCGGAAACGGATTGTTCCGTTTTGGTCCGTTCCGCTTTGTCATGTCCCGTTGCGAAATAATCTTTATAAAACGGAATTCCTGTGAATTTAATGCAACTGGCAGAGAGACGCAAGCTGTTCTTAATGAACTGAATGTATCTGCAAGCATTTTAAATTCTCTAACCTTGTGACATGTGATTAGTTGAGGGAGCCGGACGTTAATAGAGAGGGGCTTCTGCTTTCAGCGTAGATTTCGACCTTGGGGTCACTTGTCCCCGAAGGCGTAGGCTGTAGGATATTCCCTCCCCTTTTTCTCGATTCCGTCTTATACAGATTTTACTGTACTGCCAATTTACAACAAAGCGACTGTACCAATTATTACTCAAGTTGTAAAATAGCGTCATAGATAGGAAGTACACTAACCGGGAGATATCTACCATTACCGCGGATAAGTGATCATAAGTTGAGAGACTTGAAACTAAATGACAAAAAGCAAAGAAATACAGGATGAGTAAACAGACCCAGTAAACATATTTCTTCATTCCAATTAATATAATATTTAAGTTATTAGTCACTTTTATTTTTTTGTTGCTAGTGCGATTAAAGATAGTTCACTACAAGTGTCTGACGGACGCACAGATAAAACGCGTAGACTGAGCGTTTAGAAAGCTCCTTCACATCAATAAATCAGCCCGATCAGACTTTATTATTACTTTTTCGTACGTAAAACATATTATTCGACAGAAAAGAACTTGCATTGATGGACCCTGACACCGAAAAGGTGGACAATTCCTGCTTCGGTATGTAGTAAATAATTTCCTCTAATACGTTTTGTAGTCAGAAGTAACGTTTTGTGGTCCTTGATACCGAAAAAGTTGTTTATGTCAAAATGTTCGTCCGTCCGTCAGTCTGTCCTTTTGAAACAATGCTCAGAGCTAAACCGTATGCAGGATTTGCACCAAAATTGGTATTCCTGGATCGACCTGGCTGATGTTGCGGCCTTTTGAATTTTAAACTGATATTTCGAATGTTAAGGGTGAATTTTAAGATCCAATGATGCTAAACCTTTTCTAAAAAGTCTCCATTTTTTAATTTTACTCATTGAAGGGAGAAACATACGCTTATAAAAATGGTACAGGTTCTAGTTTAGTTAAATTCTCTGTAATTTCGAAAATTGTAAAAGTTTAAACTATTTTGGCGACTTCCTACGACTGTAATAACAAAAATTGGATGTTTTCTTTTTAAATAATATCAGATTCATTAAGAAGGGAAATATATAACAACGATCTTGAAATAGGATGTCTTAATTGTTTTTAAAAAATGAATAGTTTTTAAATAATTACCCCATTTTGATGTAACTTTCCGATTTTTGAAACTTTCACAAAATATGATTTCATGTAGTATGGTCATTAATATTTACATTACATGTATACAGAACGGAATAAAGCACATTAGATGTGATTTTTATCATTGAGGTAACCGAAAAATTTAAAGAATATATTTAAAATGTACGTTTTTTGATAAAACACAATTTCCTCAGTATATAGAACAAGGAAGTAAAATAAATCATTGTGTTAACTGATACGTGTTGTAAATATTATGTTCAACAATATTATTGTAGGTTCTCACCATTAATTTAGTGGCATAATATGGATATAATATGGTAATGGCATAATATTGGACATAATATGGTATAATATGGACATAATATGGTAATGGCATAATATTCTGGGGAAATACATCTTATAGCTCCAGACTTTTAGATTACAAGAAGCAGATTATGCGAATAATAACCAAATCCACTCACGTGATTCTTGTAAGCCCTATCTTCATTAATCTAGGAGATTCTACCATTACCGTGTCTTTTTATTTACGAATCAGTGGTTTTTGTAAGCTGACTTTTGTAAGAGGCAGGAATATATTTTCAGAAAATGCCGAAGTCTATTACTATAACACTCGACGTAGAAATCATATTCATCAGGTAGACAGTATCCAACAGCTCATTACAAAAAATCACATACAGCCATGCATTATTTTACAACACTTTGCCAGATGACATTAAACGATTAAATTCAATAGAAGAAGTTTAAATCACAAGTGAAGTCGTTTCTGTTGCACCAGCTGTTTCTATACAATTAGAGACTATACTGAACATCACAAGAAAAGTAACATTAATTTTAACAATGATACATAATGCATTAATTACCATTTGGACTGTATAAATTAGTATAAACAACCTGTAACAACTATTGTAACACAGCTTCCGGGTCAATGACCCCCATCTCGATCAGGTTTTCGTCCAGTTTCCCTGATCCATTGAGCAAATGCTGAGATGGCCCTTGTTTTGCTTCTGGACATAAATGTAACTTCATTTTCTGTGCACGTCTTCTAGAATTCAGTGGGAAATACAATTATTCAAATTATCGTTTCCATGTTGTCGCAGCAGGAAGTAATAAGAGCCAAAATTTATTGCTTATTTATCCTTGAAAATAGATTTTATTACATGGGAGTTTTTTGTTTTTTTTTCTCCCTTTCAAAATTCAAAATTTATTGCTTATTTATCCTTGAAAATCGATTTATTACATGGGAGTTTTTTTGTTTTTTTTTCTCCCTTTCAAAATTCAAAA